>JAQIVZ010000540.1:0-61356 GCA_034700945.1 Arrhopalites spinosus | reverse complement strand
CTTGCGCTGCCGCTGGAGAATGTGCCGGAACAAATGTAGAGTGCAAGGACACCAAATGCCAATGCGTTGCTACCCATTTACAAGATGGTGAAGTCTGCAAATTGAAGTTGGGGGGAACTTGCACTGCCGTTGGAGAGTGTGCCGGAACAAATGTGGAGTGCAAGGATACCAAATGCCAGTGTGTCAACACCCACACACAAGAAGGAGAAGTCTGTAAAATGAATTTGGGTGGAACTTGTGCTGCGGCCACAGACTGCGCTGGTGGCACAACAGTGCAATGTACTAATGCCAAGTGTGCCTGCATGGGAACCCATGTAGCTGAAGGCCCCACTTGTAAAGGAAGAATGGGACAACAGTGTACAGATAATTCTACGTGTGCCTCACATTCTTGGTGCCAAGCCGAGGTTTGTGCTTGCTCAACTGGATTTATTAACAATGGATTCGGTCTGTGTCGAGTCGGAACTGGGGGTCAATGTGAACCGACAGGAGACGCCAAAAATTGTGACACTGATTACGCTGAATGCAAAGCCAACAAATGTGTCTGCAAGGACAAGTACGTGGAGCACTTTGATGGATTTTGTCGTATGCCAGTGAATGGCACCTGTGAAAATAACAACCACTGCGATGCTCCTTTTGCCAGGTGTACAAACAAAAAGTGTGAGTGCATCGACGGATTGACCAACCTCGGTGGAAATTGTCGAGTGGCATTAGACAAACCTTGCGACACGACAAACAAAAAATGCGGTAATTATGCGGAATGCAAAAGCAACGTTTGCAAGTGCACAGCTGACCACGACAACAAAGACGGTCTGTGCCAAGCCAATTTTGGAGAGACTTGCGTTGACACCAAGAATCCGTGTAATGGAGACAAATTCCTTGCATGCAAAGAGGGCAAATGTAACTGCGATGAGGGGTACACTCCAGAAGACAAGGTCTGCAATGGAGCCATGAAATTGGGTTCTACCTTTGGTTCTCTTATTGCCTTGATCATGATTGTCAAGTCCATCTTGAGTGTTTAAATTTTAATTTGTAAACTTTTGTAAACAACAATGTTTATGACGTATGACTAATACATGATTGCCGTATTCTGGAAATTGTATTTAATTTTGAATTGACTTAAATTACAAAAATATTTTGGTTAGAATTGTTGTTTTTTTTGTTTTGGTTGCTGATGTACAGTAGTCTATCATATATAGAGAAAGGTTTTCAAAGCATGGAGATGACGCCTTCCAGTTGAATGTTTATGTTGTCAACTTGCTTCCTTTTTTCATGTCAGCGTATCATTTATAGCAAATTTAACGGGCTATTTGAGTATGTACTCCGTTTGCCGAAATATAGACTCTGACGTGAGCTAGAGGTCAGTAAGCAAAATAAAACGAAAAAAACGTAAATATTAAGGGTTTCCTCGTTCAAGATTGAATCTATATACTCTAAGCTTTAATCTAAGAGAATTTTTGATGGAAAATTTAATGCCGCTTACTCACTCTATGCTCTAGCTTCCCATCCATTGCCATAGATTCTGGGCGGAATCAAGGCCATATACACTCTATGCCCCAAAGAACAAAACTTTTTTTGTACTTTGGGGCATAGAGTGTATATGGCCTTGCTAATAACGTACGCAAATAGTAACAAATATTTTATTCAAGCTTATCTTTGTTGAAGAGTTGTACAGTTTTTTGAAATGATTTAATAAAACAGTTTTAGGTAAATGATGTTACATTGATCACGTAGAGCAATAGCCCCAGGTATTTCCAAATTTAATGTAGCACCATTGATAGCTCTCCCCATGGTAATCACACTTGTTACTACAAGGAGCTCCCGTGTAATCTTGGCCTGCCCACGGACTGCAATAGTCCCATCCATAAATATCCAGTGACCCTCGATTGACCTTACACCAAAAATATTTTGTTCCTCCAACTTTACTGCATTTCCCTTCACAAAAGTATCCTCTTGTTGTCGAGTCGTAGAAAAATCCTCGTTTTGTTCTATCTGAAGGTTCTCCGACTTCCTCCGAGGTGATATTTTCCGGGTCAACTATTGACAAACATTGACAGTTTCTTAAAATCACAATGAAAAATAGAACAAAAAATATTTTCCGTGGAGTCAATGTCAAGGAAATTGTCCCACAATTCATTTTTTGTGTCTTTTTAAAATCTTAATTTTTTAAATTATTATAAGTGCCAAAAGACTGAGAAAACTAAGTGTAGGTCAAAAGGTCAAGAAATATTGACCACAAAGTGTGGAAAGTTTGTGTAGGGAAGTTTTTATTGTGAAATATTTTGCAAAGAAAAGTTTAAAGAATGTGGCTGTGACTAAAAAAGATTTGTTTATATTTAGGAAAAGACGTGAGACAGAATAATGATGAGCTAATTGGGAAAAGGTGAAAAAGAAATTTCTATGCTAATTTTATTTTCAAAGCTAATTAGCATAATTAGTGTTCATTACTCCTGAGAAAAATATTCCTTCTATTTGTTAGGCAAGTCACGTGACTCAGTGACTCACATTGGTCAGCACGTGTGTGTCCCATAATGACTCATTTTTGATGACTTTTTACTGCAACAAATGACCTCGCAAATTTCAGATGAGGCATGAAAGCCAAAGATGAAGTTAATTTTTTCTGTAGTTAATTTTTTGAGTTTAATTTACTGAAAAGTATCATATTATCATTTGGGCAACCGGGAGCTTTTGGAAGTTAAAAAAGTGTCTCAAATTTTTGTAAAAAAAATTGGTGGGCTTCTAAGTATATCGTTGGGTTTTGAGACAAACATAAGAACATTGCAAAATTAATAATAATAAAATTAATTGCACAAAGAAAAGAGAACCAATGGATTTATTTAAAAAATTATATACTGACAGATTTAATTAAACATTATTCGAATGTAGACTAAACATTAAAGGGTAATTTTAAAAATATTTTACCCTCATTATAGTTAGCTTAATTATCAGTTAAATTCATAAAAATCAATTATTGTTGTTTGTAGCCCATATGAGAAATAGTTACAAGAATTTGTGTAGAAATTTAATATTGTGGAAGAATAATAGAGAGAAGATTGTACAAAAGTTAAATAAAACCATTGATTTTGACAGGTGAAAAATTTAAAGTTTGGTGCACAATTTTCTACCACAGGGTGAAAGACAACAATAAAACCCAAAGTTGGGATCCCGACAATCTTCATCACGACGACAATGAACTCCACCACAAATCTCGTAGTCTCCCATCTTCACCCCTGGGCAACTTTTTCCTTTTGATTTGGAGGCTAATTATTTATACAAATCACATTTAATAATTTTAACCATTATTAGAATTTTTTCGTTGCTCTTACGACAAGTATGAATGGCGTCAAAGAAGACGAGGAATGTAAAAATCCAAAAATAAATGAATTTGATCTGCATATTGAGACTCTTTTTAATCAAATGAGCGAAATTTTTGTTTTCAGTTAAAAAACGTCTTTATTTAAATGGTCCAGTACATTCACTTCATTTCTCATTAATTTGTAAATTAGATTCATTTCTAGTTCTATAATATTCTCAGAATATTTTTTAAGATGATATGGCTACTAACAACTTCCGGTGGACTTTTCACGTTAATTCTATTAAATTAAATACGAGAATGGATTACAATCTTTCAACATTTTGGTGCAGCTCGCATGCAATACAATTTTTAGAAAGTAAGTTCAAAACGTGCCTCACTCGCCACATCCGATTTCCGCTTCCGTGTTGACAAATGGACATTTCTTTTGTCAGTGGCCACTTTAATTTAATTCCAAAATAACTAATACTAATTTTGTCGAAATAAATGGCCAAAAACAATGCCAGTCATCACAAAAACGTACTTTTCTTCATAATGTGTTTTGGAATTTAATTAACACGTGGTAATGATGTTTAAAAAGATGAATAAATTGTAGGCCATATTTAAAAAACTGTGGCAAAATGGTCACCTCATTTGAAAATCATTTCACCCACAAAAAAACCAAAAGCCAAACTAAGACCACATGCTAAAATACTAAAAGAGAGGACAAATAATTTTAAAACAAAAGGCTTCACTGGTGACACTCCATAATAATTCATTTTACTCTTGAGAACAGAAAGAACTTTATCAGTTTGTTGTTCCATCTTATTTAAATTTCCTACCTTCTTTTTTGTTTCATTTGCTTCATTTTTTCCAAAGAAAATTGTTGATTGACATTCACAACATGTTCCATCCATTTTTCGATGTGACCTGTATCCCTTAGCCAGAGAGAAATGGTGGAGATGGTACTCAAATATTTTGAATTTGGTGCCATCCATGAGGTCACTAAAACAGTCAAAAGTGGTTTTGTCTTGATTACAACAGGACGTACGTCGCGATGTATGGTAAAAGAGCGGGCCATCATGGGTTTTAAAATTCTATGCCATGTAATACATGCATGCTTCCTATTGAAAATAGTTTTCGAAATACATTCGATTTTGTTAAGATTTCGATGTAATTTGTTATTCAGTTTCTTGTACGCTAAATGCTTTGTTTGGGAGAAAAATTTATCACCGGGAAAACCCGGGAAGTGCATCATGGTCACTTGAAAGTCATCTCGATAGGCCAAAGTTTCAAAACTTTCCGGAAATTTTTCTGTCTCAGGGACAGTGATGAAAGCGAGCAAGTCGGATTGGTAGAAATTTGTGATGATGAGAGTGGAAAAAAACCAGAAGATGGCGAGCCATCTAATTTTACCCGGAATTTTTGATACTCCCTTGCCCATTATACCCGCATAAACAATTTCGATGGAGCTGTACCACAATTGACTTTTACTGGGAGTGTTGGAGGTATGACTGGATTTGAATTTTTGACGCGCATAAATGCAACAAATAAAACAAAACATTGTAAAACAAAGGAGGAGCCAAAGTTGGTTTGAAAATGACGCTTTAAAAGCTGTCCAATTTGTCTCCGCCAGGGGCTCACCAGTGATAAAGATGAGATTGCTAGTAAAAAGTATTGGACCATGATCAAAGTACAGAGTTCGTTCAAGGGTCAGGGCATGGGTCAAGTGGAGGTCAACTTTCCTTTGTTGGAGCCACCCCATGGCACCTATCCAACTCGAATTGGGAAGTTGATGGTCAGCAGGTGGCGCTAAGATTGTGGTGGTGGTACAATTATAAATTTTTGAAATTGCTTGCACAAATTCGGAAGCAACGCCGTATCTTTTTTCACCTGTCTTGCCTTGCACGACAGTGTAGTGAACTGTCAAATTCATTATGGAAATTTTCAAATTTTTATTGCGAATATTTATTTCTCTGTAGTCCAAATTTTGGCGCTCATTTTCAAACCCGAAACGATTTTTGTCAAGAATGACGATTCCAAGTTTAAATTGAATTTGTTGAATGATTTCAAATTGAAAAATATTTTCTAGTTGACTTTGACTACCCATAAAAATGTGAATATTTTTATTAGAAAAATTTATTGGCGGCATATTTGAATTTTGAATTACTTTTTTAGTGAAATAAAAAATGTGGTCACAATTTGTTAAATATTTTGTAAAAAACTGAACTTTTAAAAACTTTTCACTTTCAAAATTTGAATAATTCGAATCACTGTCAAAATAATGAGAGATTTTTATGGGAAGGTTATTATGGCGGGTTTTTTTAATTAAATTTTCTTGAATTGAGGATGGCAGAGGATAAATTAATTTAACGGAGCACTTTTGCCTACTTAATAAAATTTTTATTATGTCACCCATGTTGATAGGATCAGCAGTCAAAATCAATGAGTTTTTTAGTAAAATAATTTTTAAAATTTGCCACATTTTTTGTTTTAAAAAAATAACAAAAATTTTACACTCAACAAAAAAAACTAAAGAATGGTCTTTGTCCAGTAAAGATGAGTATTTGCAAAAAATTCTTTTTGTGGGGAGCATGCCGTATGACTCGGAGTGAAAAGGTTAATGAATATTTTTCATAAAGGGTCCATAATAATTAAAAAAAAATATTTAATTTATTCATGTGACTTGTTGAAAAGATAAATGACCTCCCAAGTTAATAATTAACTAAATAAACTGTTATTAGATTGACTACATTCACCATTCAAAAATCTTGTGGTAATACTGACATCAGTACTGGGCAGGGACACATAATTATGGGAATGGATTGTTAATTATTATTTACATTTCAAAACTTTCCAAATTACTTTTGTGAAAGCTCTGTAAACTATAAAAAAAGATGTACATAATAATTAAATTTTTGTGAGCCAATAATATTGGCCGCCAATATCAAATGTTTTCTAGTTAAAAATCGAAAGAAACTTTGTGAATTATTTAAAGACTTGATTATTTATAAAATCAAGGTACTTGTCAATTTTTTGAAATGACTTCATGACACAATAAAAATAGATGACGTCAAATGGGTTGTCGCCTTGTAGAAGCCATTGAAATTTTGATATTAAATAATGGCTACAATAATTATTTCATTGTCCACAGTTGCCCATTGTAACTCATCGTACACACACCAATGATTTCAAATTGTTTCCAACAATTTTGTAGGGCCACAACAAGGACATGATGAAAAATTCTGCTAGATCAATTGTCATCATCTTCGTGGGGATCATTGCCTTTTCCAATTGTGCAAATATTGACTCATCAAAAGGGCCATCAGGTGACTAGCCCGAATTTCATTTATTTTACACTCCAAATCTTAGCGCCATCTGACGGTCACTTGAAAAATCCTGGCATTCCACAGGTCCAGTCAAAGCGGGGAAAATAGAACATGGTGACAAGTGTGACATGAGTAGGGGTGGATGCATGGGAAATCTCGAGTGTTTGGATGGAAAATGTGGGTCCAAAGTACCAGCCATCCATGCTACTACACCTGATGCTGCAAAAAACGCTTACGATGAGAAATCCAAAAGCTGTAAAAAACTGCCTTTGGAATCATGCACTGACCATTCAGAATGCATTTCGTATACCAAATGTGGTAATTTTACTACCAAAAAATCAATCAATCAAAAATATTTAACGTACCCTTGATGAAGCATGTGTGTACTAATTTACACATTTTTAATGTCATTCTTATTTTATTACAGTTCAAGACAAAAGCAGACTTGGCACACACACAATTTGTGATATGTAATTTAAATCATCATTTATTGTGTCCAAATATTTAGAAAATTTGTTTTTAAACCATTTTGAGCTGAAGACAACGATTTAGTAATAAACATATTCGCTGAGGAGTTGAACAAATTGAATATATTTTTAATTAATTATGTCATGGTTTAATGTACAATCAGACAGAATTAATTTTTTGAGTCATCCATATGTATTTTAATACCAATGGGCAATGAGAGGAGTAGGGGAGAACGATCTAAAAAAACCGGATCTAAATAAAGCCACCTCCGTCGCATATAAGTATCTTCTACACGGCTTGACAGAATCGAAAAATCTGAAAAAATTCAGAGGCAATGCGGACATGATGGGGATCAATATTGTTTTGACGGTCATAGTAAAAAAGTGACCGAGTTGACCTCTGGAGGTACGGAAGTGTCTACTGATGATGTCATGACCCTAGAGGTCAATGGTAAGGGGACATAGCCATGAAACTTTGTCAAAAACTTTTCCATGTCATTACAAGCACGTTACTTTTTATCCCGACTCAATCGTCCACGTAGAACCGGAGATATTTTTCTCCAAAGTCAAGGGTTTCAACACGGCGGCTAGAGCGGAAAAAATGTTGAAACCCGCCGGGCGGGTCTGTTTATGACTAACTTTTTTTGTCGTTGGACCTCTAGACGTAGTTTTTTATGGAGAACAACATATCCAAAAATCAGATTTCTGTAGGTTAGATATTTTTTCACTTTTTTTACATGTCATGTACATATGGTGCGCAACCCCTCCTTTGCAAAATGACAAAAAAATTTACAAAAGTTAAGTACAAAACGAACCTTGGCACGAAAAAGCCAACGATATCTAGAGAGAGCGAGTGTTTTCAAAGGTGGTTTTTTTAGAAAGGGGGGTTGGTTTTTTTGCCTAACGAAGTTCCGTTTGGTACCCTCTTTTCGCAGGATCCACACACCCTTAACCTTCAAAATAAATTCTGCCCTTCTAGAAACCTCTTAAGCATGAGTTGATTGTGCTATGTGCCGGTTTTGGTGAAAAAACAATGTGTCGTTTGGCAAATATTTGCCCGAGAACAAACCGGCTTTATTTAGATCGTCCTCCCCTACCAATTTTTTCAAAATGGCTGCCAACTAACCATTAAATAAAATAATTGATTACATTTAAATAGACTCTTATATAGATTTATGAGTGACCTCGCGCTACCGATATCATGTAGCCACTCAAATTAAAGATCTCGATGAGTTAAATTCAAATCTACAGCCGTAACAAAAAAGAGACCAATAGGTTAGCTGTAAAAGTTAATTACAATTAATTAAAATTTGTCTTCCCCAAAGCCGTATACACTCTATTCCTTCCCCCTCCCTGAATCAGGGAGACTTACCTCCCCTTGATTTGCCTGATTTTTATTGATTTTTAAAGTTTGATAACATTTCATCCACCATGGCAACACGTAAAAAAATATTATTATTAATAATATTAATAATTTATTAACTTAATAAGTGCCCAAACTAGCCCAAAGTTCTGTCGTCTAGACTAATGAAAATACAAAGGTCAATTATCCCCACAGTAAAAACCAGTTTAACTAAATACCTTGGTTGGCCACTAATGTGACTTAAATTTAATAAGATGATTGAAAAGCTCACCAGTCTTCTCTCCAATTTTCAGACTGGAGCGACTTGGGTAGTTGCAATTTTTACAATATAATTTTAATTTATTAGATCAAGTTCAAGTTTTGGTATTACATGATTTTACTGTGAGCGAGGTCACTAATAAATCCATATTTTGCTCTGCGGACAAGTGGAGCGCAGCGACTCTTGTTCCTTGTATAGAAATCATCCACCAGCACATTTTGTTTTGGTTTCATAAATTTAGTACACTGTACTTGGTCTCTTTTCAAGCCACTCAGAGATGGCGGGAATATTTGCAAAATTATTATAAAATTCTTTTATGGCTCCATACTTTTCCTTCAAATCAAATTTTCCAATGTCCCTCACATAATCGACGATGTAAAAAACATAAATGTCAGCCAAACTCACAGAGTTGCCTACAAAATATCCTGTCCCATTATTTTTCAAAATTTCAATAAATTTTTCAATGTATTTTGTATTCATCTCTATCAATTCTTTAGTTGCTTCTGCCTTCGCTTCTTCTGTCTTGGCTGACCAAAAACTTTTCAAGCCTAAATAAAATTAAAATAATTAAAAATCAAATTGTAGTTAAATTAAAAATTAAATAAATTATTACCAAGGACTCTGTAATCTCTAACAGCTTCCAAAAGTTCATCAATTTTAGCTGCCTCAACATCATCCTTGCCATAAAAATTAAATTTTTTCCCAAGGAATCTTGTAATGGCTATACTCTGAGATAAAATTGTGTCCCCAAATTCCAAGAGGGGTAATTGACCGTAGGCCGCTTCTACAAAGTCAAATAATAATTAATTATGAATACATTACTGTCAACATAATTAAATTTAACATACTTGATCGAATTTCTGGAGGCATAATAATGGGCTGGCCGGGAGTGTATGGGATTCGAATATCTTCATATTTTACTCCAGCCAATGCAAAGACGAGCCTGTAAATGTAAGGAATTTAATTTGTAATTAATTAAACAATATAAAATAATTAAAATTAATTACCTAATGGGTTCACCAAGGCCTTTAATGTGTAAGTATATCAATTTGTATTGTGCCATAATTAAATCTCCAGTTTAAATTTTAGTTGTGTTCAACCCCAAGATAATTTTCCAACTGGAGAGTCAGAGGGACGCTTGAGTGTGGGACTGGAGTCTGGGGTCATTTACTTCAAGTTGGCGAGACAGGAGATTAATTTTAATTTCAAGGACAGTCTCGTTTTTCTTCTTTTGTCCATGTTCCACACAGTCAACTTGTTTACTATAGAATTTTAAATTTTATTTGTGAAAATATGAATATTTTTTTGTTTTAAATAGGAAACTCAGCTTGGTAGACTTTTGGTAAAAAAAAATAAAAAAATAAAATTAATTTCAATTTTCATGGCTGGTAGGTGATTTTTTTTAGTTAAATTAAGAAAGAAATTACACTAGAACGTTTTGAATTAATTACAGGGCATAGTGAGAACACGTATATATTCTCTAAGAAATCATAGAGCTCATACTTGCGCATGAGCAAGTGTCTTTCCTATGATTTCTTAGAGAATACATACGTATTCTCACGATGCCCTGTAATTGACTCAAAACACTCTACTGTAATTGTAATGCTCTTAACTTGTATCATTATACGACTACAATTAACTTTGTAATGCTCCTTGTCCCCCACTGATTATGGTCAAATTCCCGAGTTGTTTTATTTATTCAATTTCATGAAAATGTTGAAAAAGGTTCCCTACCTAATTTCAACGACAAGTTTTGCATACATTCATGGAACTGTCCTTTCTCAATGTGGTACAAAATAGTTTTTAGCATATTGTTAATTACTTCAAATAATTTATCATTTCATGTATTTACATCAATTAATAATTTTTGTATCGGAATAAGTTGACGAGAAAATTCATACATATTTTAATATATAATTACATAGAAAAACGTTGTGGCTACTCGAACCCTTCTCCACTCCAACCTGAGAAAATAAGCTCAACAGCAGTAGCTACGTCACCATCACTAACACGTAGGGCCATAATAGACAAATTCTCATCTGTGATTCCCAAATCTCTCATTTGAGCAATCTCAGCCCGATACTGTTCTGTTCCCGATGCTGTTGTCGGTCGAGTTGTATTTGAAGGACTCACTAAGCCTGAAGGTGGTTGAGTAGCTGGAGGTGCTTGTTGTTGTGATTGATTCAATGACATGGCCAAATCTGTGAGATTCATAGTTATGTAAGTACATAGCATAGCAATTATTATTCATTATTTTTTGATGATTTATATCAAACCAACTTCGGAAAGCATTCATCTGAGCATTTCTTTGCTCGGGAGGAAGTTGACTCAATGCCTCTCTCATGGCCCTTGCCACCAACTCTCCCGTCAAGGGTGGTGGTTGAGCCGGGTCATTGCGGGGTGTAGAAGCCACAGGCTCGTTCCGAAGTTCTCTAGGACTATTGCCAAGTAAACTAAGGGGATCCATTCTCGGTTGCGTAGTCGACGTTGGCCGTGAAGAAGGTACATTTCCAGTCTGTCCTTGACTTGGAGGAAGATTCAGTCCTCCTCCTAATCAAAAAAAATATCATCAATTAATGGATATCTACTCATGTTGAAGAATTAAAATAAACTTAGGACGACTTGCTTAAATTATTGAAAGATTCTAAAGCGGCCACAAGTTGTTGTCGTGTAATGGTTTGTTGTGAAGACCCTTGTTGTTGTCCTCCACTAGCACCTTCTTCGTCCTCTTCTCCATCGTCATCCATGGCTGTAATAATAATAATATGTATAATAATAATATAATAATAATGTACAGTAACAAAATGTAAACATTGCACTGAAAACAGTACGAGTTTTCACTTTTTTTGTAGTTACTTACATTGTCTAAAATAGGACAAGAGAGAATTAAGTCCAGACGCATTTCTATTTCCAGCAGTGCCACCACGAGAACTTGTTGCTTCCTGCTGATGAACAGTAGCCGCTACACAATAAACAATTTATACTAATTAAAGTACACATGTAAAAAGTCTGATAATAAACTAGTGATTAGTTATGTTCTATATTTGACTACATGATTATAGAAAACCTGAGTAAAAAATTACTAAAATTACCCAATCAATTATTCACTATTTTGACAGATAGACGTAAACAAAAAAAACTTACATATAAAACTAAATGCTTCAACTACCCAGGGACGAGTTTCAGAGAGACTAGATGAGTACAGAGAAGCATTAGACGAAATTTGAAATTAGTCTAATATGGAAATTATATAAATACTATATAAGTTATTTGCACTTACGCTTTTAAACTTTCTTCGTCAGCAAGATATAAAATCATGGATGGGTCTTGAATAATTGCAATTCCAACGGGGTCAAATTGTAAATTAGGAACAACAGCAATAATGTTTCTCAACATTTGTGGATCGCTTAATTTCTACAACAAATATAAAATGACAACATAATGTAAGTATATGCAGCTCTACAACTTCCATTAGTTCAGTAGTACTGAACTTCAGTACTAAATGAGTTCATTTTGAACTTGAATTGAAATAGAGCTTACCTCAATTGTTGTAATAAAAGCTGGACTTAAAATCATAGTCTTCAAAGCAATGGCTAACTCGGCTATCTTCCCAGTGGAAATTACTTTTTTTGGCTCATTCCGAAATCCCTTTTTGGAACCTTCATCTTTCTCTTTACTGATGGTCCCCAACTTTTTCACAACGTGTAACACAGTATTCGGTCTTACATTTAATGCTTCTAAAGACAATCCTTCGAGTTCTTCTAAAACAACTCCATTGTGTAGAATATCTATAACGTGTATAAAAAATAAAATAAACTTTCCTCTGAGAACTAAAGTGCTTTAAAAACACTTTAGGATTATACTAAACGACTTCTTAATTGTAAACTAACCAATTTCAGCAGTAAAAGTTGTGAAGCACTCATCTGACTTGACAGCAATTTCTTTGAGTGATCGAATGGAAATTTCTTTCAAGTCAATTTCTTGAAGGGTAGTTCTGACAATGCCTTTGTTATCATTCAAATACCATAAATGCAAAGTTGGTAATCGTTCTTTTAAACTCCCTTGTTCACCCACATCCATGGACTCCATTCCTTCCTTTCTGTCAATTTTACACAATGATTACAACATTTAAATGTTACAATACTTAATAATTTGCATAAATTGAATGTACTTATTAAGTAAAGCATAAAACAAGTGGTAATAAAGTAAATTGCTCTTATAAACTTACTTGTCACAATACTCTTGACTATATACAATTTGCAAAATCCTAAATGTCCTCCTTTATCCAATTTGATTCTAGTTTAGTAAATACTTTTGGATAATCCAAATTCCAAAGAAAAATTTGAAAAATATTTTGAATCTGCCACAAAAAACGCTCAATGATTTGCTCAATGCTTAAATATTGAAAAAAGTAAAGTCATCATGCATATTTAAGTAATTGTGATTATAATTTGAGGTATACTTTTATTAATGTCGTTCCATAACTTTTCATTATTTCATATGTCACACGATAAAACATGTATAATATTTTAAACTGAAAAGTGAATGACACTTATTAAACTAGTTTATCAGTTTTTGTCGCTTCTTAAAGTCTATAATCAAAAGATGATATAACAGATTAACATCAGTTTCATAAGACTACTTAAATAGTTTTTCTGTACAATTGGGTTAATGTTAGTTATTTTTAATATTTCAGTGACTCTTGTCCAATTTTATTATTCTATGCTAATTTACTCAACAATGTTGAGTCAACATATACATAATATTCTATTATGTGTCAACAATATTTGTATGCGTCACTTATTTTATTTAACATTGTTTCAAAATACCACATTACTATGTATATTTGGGTATGGGTAATATAATCTGAATACACATTTTATTAACATATTCTTATATTGTTTTACATTGTACATACATATAAAATATATCTTTTGAGACGAAATGATGACAAAATTCTGTTTCTCTGCCTTCTATTTACTACTCACACCATCACAAAGAAAAAAATCTATTTGAAAGTTACATAATAAGTAATTCATGTTATAGATTATTAAAACTACATAAGTAACATGCTACTGTATGCATCAAAATAAAATATTGGAGGCGTTTAACGTCTCATAGTGGGATTCAATTGTGGCATCAGTGATGGATGGGTATGATGAGGAGGACCATAACTATAGGGATACATTGAGGGAGTAGCTTGACCTGATCTGTCTTGATATTGACTGTGATTGGCAGCAGCTCCCGGATGAATCATGGCATGACTCTGTTGTAAAAATCCACCAGCGGCCGATGCAGCAAAATCTGAATCATAAATAACAAGAACATATTAGGTTATAATCCATGACATAGCACAAGTAATGTTCTTTGTTAAAATAAATGTTGTGTATAAAATTATGTACTTTTTAACACGGACGAGCTAGTATACATAAAAATAAATGAAAACTTTACTTACATTGGGCTGCGGCAAAAGCAGCAGCTGGACTATGATGTCCAGGATGATACTGACTCAGCATGTTATGGTGAGGATTAAGGCTAAAATGAGACATAAAAATCAATTGTAACTATTTTTCCTTACTAGAAATTCTAGCCTAGAATTCTACTTACAACAAAAGATTTCAGAATTTTTTTTATTTATAAACAAACCTGGAAGTATGGGAAGACGCAGAGGGAAGAAGGTTTGGTTGCTGTTGAACTGATGGCTGTTGATGGCTATTAACATGACTACTACTTGCACCATGATGATGATGATGATTACTGTTTTGACTTTGACTTCTAGAAGATTTAGTTGCTTTGGAGGACCCTCCATGAGAAGAATGAGAAGAAGAAGGGGTACCACCATGTGGTTGACTTGTGGTAGCAGCAATACTTGGAGAAGGATTAAAAGAAGATGAACGACTGCCGCTATGATTAGTTCCGGGATGTTGATGTGGATGCATAGCATTAGAGTAATGTTTGTAGTATTGAGAGATTGCAGCTGAATTTACAGCACTTGCTGAGGTTGATGCAGAGGAAGCACTTGCTGAAGAATTCCTCTGCATATTGGGTGGTGGAGTTAGAGTATGATGTGGGGGTGGTGGTGTTAAATTAATTGACGGTGGAATTGAATGACCACGCTCAATACCGGATGTCAATTGTTGAAGTTTGGTCAAACTACAAGCTGGATTTGAAGGACCAGAAGCTTGTGCTTGAGAAGATGACCCTGACCCAACTTGTTGTTGTTGCTGTTGATGATGCTGATGTGGAGGTGGCGGTGCCGGGGAAGGGGAAGGAAATGGATGATGTTGATGATGAGGATGACCATAAATTGAGGGTGGATAAGAACCGCCATGAGGAGAATGGTTATGATGACTGTAAGTCATTCTACTGTCCAGTTGTTGTGTTGAATAACTTGGCACTACAAGAAAAAAAGACATGTATAAAAGTTAGTTGATCAGTATAAATAAAAATAAATATTGTCATTAAATTTCACATACTTTGATGGTGATTTGCGGGTGCAGGGGAGATTGGAGGGGCTGGAGTCATGGTTCTCTGTTGAATCACCGTCGTTTGACCATGTGTCAATGGATGTTGTGCCGCTGAAGGAGGAGCGTGCTGTTGTTGCTGTTGCTGTTGTTGATGATGATGAAGGTGATGATAATGTCCAGCCAAATGTTGCTGAGACAGTTGTTGATGTTGTTGTTGCAGATGATAATGGCCATGGCTACTAAGATTTTGTGGAGAGTGAGCTTCAACTTGAGGAGATATTGGTGATGGATTCACAGTGTTATTATTCACATTATTATTACTATTATGAACGGCAGAAGAATTTGTATTCATGACGATTCTTGACGAATTTTGTGGTGACGGAGACATTTGGGGCTGATGTTGTCTATAATGAGTTAGATTTTGAGGTGAGTTGGATCCTGGATTAATCATGTGAGATGAAGGTGGAGACATTTGAGAAGTACTTGACAAGTGAGGTTGAGGAGTTGGAGGAGAAGAATGATGATAACTTTGAGGGGTTGGAGGTGATGGCTGAGGTATATGATGAACTTGTGGGGGTGATGCATGATGCATTGACATACTCTGTGGAGTTGTGGGTCCTGAATTTCCATAATGACCTGTGCAAAGAAACAGAAAAATGACTAAAAAACCTACTCTGAATCAGTGCAATATGAAAAGCTTACAATACTATACTCAATTATTGAGATTTTTAATTTCATGTCAAAAAAAGTTTACCTGGTTGTTGTGGTGTTGCTGGCTTGCTAAGACTACCATGTTGCATTGGTTGAGGAGTTGGAGGATTCATAATCACATGTGGAGAGTGTGGGACATACATTTGACTTGAGTCGTACATTTGTTGCACTACAAAAATCACGATAATATTAGTCTTCAAAATAGTAACATGTACATATATGGTAAAAATAATAAAACTGAAAAAGAGTCATAAACTTACTGTTGGTTGGTTGTAATTGTTGTTGTTGTTGATGATGATGATGTTGATAATTTTCAGCAGATGCAGTACTTCCAATAGAATTTGGAGACTCTAAATTACCCTGAGATGATGGTTCCACAATTTCAACACTTCCAGGACACGATTGGTTACTTTGTACATTAGCATAAGATGGCATGTTATTGTGCTGTGATGTAATATTGGTGTATCCCATGTTATGCATTTCTTGTTGATTTTGTTGTTGACATGAAGGTGGGTTTGACATGCTCTGATTTTTCTGTGATGGTGAGTATACTTGCTCAATCGTATTTGTTTTTGGTGGTTGTTGTGGAGGCATTACGACAACAGGAACTCTGTTTTGTTGAACTTGTGGTTGATTTTGTGGGGGTGATGGTTGTTGTTGTGTATGATTCATGTCAGTTGAATTAGGTGTAGATTGAACGTTAGAAGTTGTAGTGGTAGTTGAAGAAGTTGGTAAGCTTGTATTCCCACTACAAGAACTTGAACTTCGGTTATTTTCTGACTCAAAGAATTGATTTTGTGGTGGTACACTAGGTTGACTACTCAAATCAGAGTCATCATAAACTGTGTTACAACTCGAAGGTCCACTTGGAATAACTCTCAAACTTTCAGAGTCAGGTTCCTTGGGTCTTTCAGGATCCCCACGTAAATTCCCAAAATCATGATGATGAAAATCATTTTCTACCACATTATTCTCAAGATTTTCAAAATCACTAAAATGCTTCTCAGTGTGTTCAACTCGATGACAATCAAAATTCATACTGGATGAATTATCTTTATTAAGATCTAAATCACGATTATCACTGTCCTCCATGTCCGAGGAACCATTGTTTCCAACATTCTCCATTTTTTCTTCATCATCATGGTCATCCTTTTCATTTTCCAACAACTTTTTGGAACAATTGTCATCATCCTCTGTCACATGACAAGTCCCACTTGTACTATTATTATCAGGAGGAGATTCTGGGCAAGGCAATTGTAGAGCCGTACTTGGAGCCACAATGGCTACGGGCTTCTTTTTCTTTTTTGCACTTGATGGTGGAGCACCCCAATATTTATACCCCTTGAATCGACGAACTTTTTTAGTCTTTTTCGTACCCTGTTTAGTGTCCATTTGATTTTGACTTGTACTACTTGAAGCTGATCCTGGTTGATGATTAATACTGTCCTCTTCACTCACAACAATCTCTTTTTTTGCTTTCTTCACCTTTGGTGTCGCCACCACTGAATCTTTCTTTTCATTTCCATCATGGTGGGATGGTGAAGATTCATCTTCATCATCACGACCACCAATTCCTCTTTTAGATGAACGTCGATTGTACCTGTCAGCTCTTGCCATTCTCTGCTTCTCTGGATCTGCTTTCTCTTTCTCCTCTTTTGCCTTCTCCTTTTCCTTTTCTTCCTTTGCTTTCTCCTTTTCTTGTTTCACTCGACACTTTTCTTTTTCTTCTCTCACTGTCATTCTTTTCTTGTCCTCCTTCTCCTCCTCCACCAATTCCTTTACTTTGCTAACATTTTTAACCACTTTTTCAACAATTATATCATTTGACAATGAGACAGTACATGTCCCGACAATAGGCTGCACTAAAGTTGGTTTCACAGATTCAATTTTAACACTAGGAAACGACTTGATAATGGCCCGCTTGTCTTTGTCTTCAATGACACTTGATCGACGAAGTTTTTTAATGACTGGACTACTCTCTGGTTGTTTTGAGACAGAAGAAGTGACACTACTACTCACTGTGGATGTGCTTGTAGGAACAGTTTGCTTAACTCCAGTTCTACTGGCATGAGCATTGTCCTCTTCTTCTAAATTGGCTACTTTTTTGGCCCTTGCTTTAAGTACACGTCCCAAAATCATATCTTTGGATTTTCCATCCACTTCATCTTCATCATCCAATGAGTCTAGTGTGGGTTTTCTTTTTCTTCCTCTTTTTGGAGATGGTGATTGGGGTTGTTGTTGAAAGGATTTTTTACACTGCTTACTATTATTATTATCTTTGGAGGCCGATTTCTTTGGTAAATTTTTTGTCACCTTACTTTCCTTATGACTCTCATCAGCAGCATCACTTTCATCCGCATCTGCTGCATCATCATCACTCTCACTTTCACTACTTTCTGTTGTAGCTGGTTTCTCATCAGACTCACTTGTTCGCTCTTCTTTCTCATCCTCATCCTCACTATCTTCTTCTTCTTCAACTTCTTGTTCCTCCTCTTTCTTTAAGACTCGACTAGAAGTAGCTTTCTTCTTTTGTTTCTTTAAGTCTCCTTTTCCTTTACCCTTTCGAGATAAAATAGGAGCGGCTTTGACATTGTCACTCCATTTCTTTTGATCTGGTGAAGCTATTGCAGCCGCTACTGGGGTTTTGCGGATTGGGGAAGAAGAGGTTATGACTTTGTGATGTTGAGACTCAACCCCCCGTTCATTCCCATTGAGTGTTGAATTATTTTGTGCTTCTGCATTACCTCCTTCATCCGGATCTGTCAAGGTAGTACTATAAGTGTAGACCAAAGGTGTCCAACGGAGTGCATCAGGATCAAGTTCTATCCTTGTTTTACTCTCAGCCACATGGGCAGCATGTGCATCCACTAATTTCCAGTCAATTACTAATACCACTCGATATCCACGGGGATTTGAGGAATCAGGAATCCTCTTTACAAAATCTAAAAGCTGAAGAGCTGTTGCAATGTCTTGACCACACATTCCAGTTCCTTGACTGATTTGCTATAATTAAAAATTGCATAAAATGACCGAAATTAGTACAAATAACAGTACATTACTGATTTCTATGATTTTGTAAAAAAAAACTTACATCAATTGTGATTGTAGCAATTCTACCAATACGATGCAAATATTCCAAGACACAGGATTTCCAGTAGGCAAAGTAAGAAACTTTACCCAAATCCGATAGTGGCTTTTCGGGAGTCCCATACTGACCCTCCATTTTAGAGAGTAAGTAACTAAAATGAATGAGAAATCGTCCATATCCTTGTCTTTGATATTGAGGTAGAGTCATGATACAGGAAACGTTGTACTTTTGTTGACAAAGTTTTTCTTTTGAAAAATATCCCACGAGATGAAAACCAAAACGGTCACTCACAGTGAGAACGTAAAATAGGAAGGGTTCAACATCATAGTACAAGGTTTTGTGATCCAAAAATAATTTTGCGAGAAGGCAAAGATTCTGACAGTAAATTTTGTTTGAATTTCCATCCACCTGTTAAAATTGTAGACAAAAAAGGTGTGAATTAGTTGGTGCAATATAAACTGAAATTCAGTAAATTACTCGAGAAAATATTAATTTGTCAAAACATGTTGTATACCTCAAAGACAGAAATGTTGTCATTCCGATAAATTTCTGTCCCCGGTGGATTTCGATGTCGACATTTTAGTAAATGTTTCTGTTGAATCCCTTTGCTTTTTGAATACTTGAGACAAAACTCACAAATAAAAAGTTTGGAAAGCCTGGCATATTCTTGTGGATATGGGGATGAATACCAAGTTTGGATTTCATATTTGCCAAATTCAATGGCTTGGGGACAACGTATGTGACTACCGGCGGTCTTTGAGAGTGGGACAGCTCCGTTCAAAGGATTTGGATGGTTCTCATTATCTTCCGAGTTGGCAATCCCGATTGACTATTAATTGATTAAAAAATAAATAAATATATGAATACCATGAATTAATTAAAACTTTATCCTCATTTTGTACTTGTAAATCATAAGTTGTATTTAAACATAGACAAACCTCATTTGCTTTGACTTGAGTTCGTTTAAATAGTTCCTTATCCGTTGCAGTGACGTCGGCTGGAATTGTGACCCCTGAAAAGTGAAAATTTTATCAAATATTAATAAATATTACATTTGAATCAATGAAATTATCATCTAAAGTCTGTCATGGTGTTGAGAATAATTTACCCTTTCTTGAATCATATGTCAAACTCGGAGTCTGATTCTCATCTTCTTCTTCGTCAACATCTGACCAATTA
The DNA here is from genome assembly GCA_034700945.1 of Arrhopalites spinosus. Lineage (NCBI taxonomy): Eukaryota > Metazoa > Arthropoda > Collembola > Symphypleona > Arrhopalitidae > Arrhopalites > Arrhopalites spinosus. The sequence continues at coordinate 41,204 of JAQIVZ010000540.1, read as the reverse complement.
TCCTCATCTCCACTTTCTTCATGGGTTGTCACAGAATTCTTTGACTTTGGTTGCAGTATTTTTTCTTTCTCAACCTTGGCATTTGCTTTATTTTTTCTCTTATTTTTGTTCTGTTGAATTTTAAGTAGCTTATTTCCCATTTTATTCTTGTTCAAAATGGCATTTTTAACCTTGGCCTTGAGGGTTGCTTTAACTGCTTTCATTTTTTTGCTATTATTATTAGCTTTCTCTTTCCGAATCATCTTTGCTTTACTCTCTTTGGTTTCACGTTGTACACCACTTTTATCAGGACTTATGGCAGCAGCTGATTTCCTCGAACCATAAACTTTAGCTTCTATTGATTTTTTGGGTTTCAACTCTTGTGGTGGCTCAACATTCAATTGAGATTTCCTCAATTTCCCTTGCAAAGTTTTTGAAGGTTTTAAGGGAGATTCAACACCGCCTTTGCCATCAGTCGTACCTGAAATAACTCGCACTGGAGATTTGAGGGAAGTAACGAGTCTTTTGAGTCGTGCAGGGGTTGCTTTAGCAGGAGTAATTGACACTGTGGAATTAGGAGGAGGACTTTTCAATTTCTTAACATTTGTTGTTTTACTGGGAGACACACCACTGGTACGTTGTCTTCCAGGGGATGACAAAGCCGCCATACCACCACAGGCAGTGGCAATTTTTACAGCTCTTTCTTTTACCAGAGCCGCCACTTTCTCCGCGTCACCTGGGGTCATTTTGAATTTCTTTCGATCTAATTTTTCTATTAATGTGTCACTGCTATTTCTTCTTTTGAGTCCTCCTTTCTTTGTTTTGTTTCCAGAAGCTGCTGAGAGAGATTCCACTAAAGGATTTGACTTTGTGCTTCGTTTCGGTGAGGATTCAGTCGGTTTCTTGACTGATTGCTTAGTTGCTGCTATGGTCTTGCTTTCTAAAATTCGTTTTGGACTCACAGATTTTGATTTTGAGAGTTTCTTTGATGGAGAGCTTGGTGAGACTAGGATTGAATCTATTTCAGCCTCATCATCAGCATCATGACCCCTAGACGTTGCCTCAGCTTCTTGTTCTTGTTCTGACTTTTCCTGTGGCTTCTTTCGTGGTCTACCTCTTTTTGAAATCTTACCACTGTTAGTCGTCTGTTCCACATTCTTTTCAGTCAACTCAATTTTAGTGGATGGAGGTGATTTCTCATGTTTTAGCACATTTAAAGATTTTTTAGTCAAATTTTTGACAACTTTCTCTTTTGGTGATGTGATGACGACAGGTTCCCCGGATTTTTTAGATTGTTGAGGAGTTTGTCGTTGTTTTGAAGTCTTGTTGACTTCCAGGTTTCGACTCCTTCCTGGTGACAACGACTCAGCAACTTCAGTGGCTTGCTTCCCTCGTTTCTTCTTTTGTGGTACATTTACAATTTGTTTTATTACTAGAATATCATCATCAACAGGAGAAGTTGTGGGAGGAGGGACTAGTTCAGGTTTCTTTGGAGGTCGTCCCCTCCTTTTTTGAGTCCCTTGTTCTCCACCACTTTCTGTTGAAACATATTCTGTAACTTGAGCTCCAATAGTAGCTTTCCCCCTTTGACCTCTTGACAATGGTTTAGAGGACTTGGACTCAATTGTTGTAGAAACAATTGGCGGAGAATTCTTTTCCTGTTCTACATCAACTGCTACTACTTTCGTAGGACGCCCTTTCTTACCCGCTGTCTTGACAACTGTTGAACTATCTGTGTCAATTTCTGATGAAGAAGCAGTCGTTCTAGAATTCTTTTGCTGACGGGAAGGACTGACAGATTGTTTTTCCCCTTTGACCGTCGTTGTTCTACTTTTGACACCTTTTTCTACCGCTTCAGACCGTGCTTTTGGTGTTAAGGCTCCAGCAATCAGTTTTGAAGCAGTGGGCACAATTTTTACTTTTGGAGAAACATTTGTGGGTGATAATTGTTGCTGTTGTACTTGACCTTTACTTTTACTGCTACTCGTATCTTTACTTTTCTTGACTGATGTTGTGATGACTTCTGGAGTTTCTTTTTCTGGGGTAACTTCAATTTTAAGGACGTTGTCTGGTTCTGGTGAGCTGGGTATGAGACTTGAAATAGGCCGAGAAGCACCGGCTGGAGCAGAATTTATTTTTCTATCTCTCATTGCAGCAGATTTCTTTGCATTCTTTCCATCTTTATCTTTGGCTGGATTGGAACTACTATCACTCAAAGAGCCAGTCTGATCTAATGATTTGTCCTTTGAGTCATCTGCCTCCTTTTTAATTGTGCATGCTCTTCTCTTACTTGATGGTGTAAAAAATGCAGTGAGTGCATCAGTGAGACCTTTGGGTCCACTACCATTTTTATCTACATCATCTGTCTCACTTCCAGTTGTTCCCGCCTCGCTCCCACTCTTTCGACGAACTTTCTTGCTCATTGAATCAATTTTCACTGAGTCGTTGGCCGTCAGTGTGCTGTCAGAATTTTGTCCCTTGTTGATCTCATCTGTACCATCACTATCATCACTACCAGCCTCAGAACAAGAAAAGAATTCATCACTATGACTTCCACCAGACTCGGGAGACTTCCTCGTTTTCCCAGTTCGTTTTGATTTTGACTCATCACTTTTTCTCTTGCCCGGAGTAGACGTGACCGTTTCTGTTGTTACTATTGCCTTGTCCAGTTCTTTATCCTCAACAACTTTACTTTTATTTCGGCGACTTTGTTTCTTTAAATTATGTACCCCTGTAGTTTTGACTATTAATTCTTTAGATGTCAGTTGTGAGTTGTCACAAGAAAGTGGCTGATACATGACCACATTTCCCGTGAGACAGCTAGAGCACTTGTACTTGGGAGCTGGAAAGTCGTCAGTGATTACTTCCAATGATGTCACACATTTCAGATGGAATGATGCACAACAGTCTTTACAGGAATAGGAGAGCTGAATCTATGATTTACAAGATTTATACAAATTAATATTTTTTGATACATACAATTAAATAAAATGACAGTCAATTTTTACTATTATTTTGTATAATGTTACCAATTTGCCATCTTCGTTACAAGAAAAGCACGTTCGACAACGCATACAGATCCAAGATGTAGTATCACTTCCACGTCGATCCACCACACGATATGGGACGTTACAGGTACTGCATGGAATCGTCACCTCGTGTTCACATTCCTTTGGTTGTGATACATTAGAGAGCCGAATACTTGTGAGAATTGTTGTTTGAGTAAATCCCGGAGGACTAGGACTACTCTCAAAACCTTTCATATCAAGTGTAAATTCTTTTGTAAAGTCATCATCATCTGTTTTCCGTCTCCCTCCAGTCTGACTCTTCTCTTTCTCGGCATCCTACAAATCAGCAAATAAATAATGAATTAGAACAACTCGTACAATTAAAAATTTTAATGACAGAGAATCTACAGGCATGTACTATAATTATTTAGTTTTAGTAAAATATTTACTAAGTATTTACTGTAAATAAATGACAAAAATAAAAAGCTTATAAAAATTGGGACATTTGGGAAAGCATGCTCCTCAATCAGGTCTTGGACACGACTAAATAAAATGAGTATTTATTTACATGTTAACATTGTACTGCGCATTGCCTTCTAATGAGCAGGTGTAAAATATAAGAATGTGGAATATCTCATGTGAATAGTAAAGACAAGAATTTCTCATGCAATTTCATTGCCACACACATGTTTTGTACTTGCTGGACTAATAAAATGTGCCTACTCCACAAAGTCAGTCTAGTGTAACTGTTAAAGGTATTTAGCCTCGGAAGCATACTGTCTCAGTTCCAGTGACTCAATTTCTCTTCAAGTGTTATTCTAAATTACAATTTGTAATTAAGAAACAAGTGCAGTAGTGCATCATAAACTAAATGAGGCTACATATATTGTAGGCTACAAATATACCTGGGATTGTTTTACATTTATTAAACATGACCATACATACATATGTCATGTGACAGTCACATTGCAGGCATTGAATGGTGTCATAATGTCAGTACATAACAAAAACGATACGAGTAAACGTTTGTTCAATTCTAAGACTGAAAGTATAATATTGACAATGTACTAAATACGAGTAGTCTAAAAAACCCAAGTTTTTGAACTGACTATGCTCAGCCTTTTTAATTGAATACCGGTGAAATAATTTCATGCATAATGCATGGACTCATAATATTGATTAAACAGTCGGACAACAAAGGATCACATGTACATGATAGTAGGTTTCGTAGTAGTTGGCAATGAACTGACTCATCGTAATATTTTTTCTACGATTAAACATTGCACACGTAATTTTTTTTCTCCTTCTCTGCTCTCCTTTAAGCTTGGTATAATTTTCCAATCCTATAAAGTGTAAACATTGTCTATAATTCATATATGTCCTACATACAGTACACTATTTTAATATTTTTATCTCCTTTCCATCAGGCTTATTCCAAATGTAAATATTAAATAAGAACAGCACATTATCTGTACATAATCGCATATGCCTATAAAGTATAAACCAACTTCATGTACCCCAAGTATAGAGTGACAAAAATCGTATATCGTAAAGGTAGTTGAAAAATCTACTTTGTAAACATACACACACAGGCTCTTTCTCTCCACAGCAAGCATCACAGGGGTAATTACATTTCCGGTACTTAAATAAAACTCTCAAAATTTTGAGCTCCTTCGTGTTTCCGGCCAGACACTGCTCCAGTTCCCCGATTTTATTGTCATACCCTCGGGCCCTTTTGACTATTTACACTTCATACAGAACACCTTACCCTAAAGAGCAGATTGTTTTCAAGTAGGTAGCTTTAGCTTGTAATTGCCCACCAGAAAACTAAAAACGAATTGTACAACTGCCCCTTTTATATCTCTCATATATATTAAAAAGAAAGTAGTGAGACACAATGAAAAACAATGTTACATTGTCAAATGTATTTAGTCTAAACCAAATATTTTAATTGGGAGTGAATTTCAAACATGTTTAACTTTCAAATTTTTTCAAAAATTTTAATTTAGTTTCCTTCGAATCTACAAAGAATCTACGTAATTTTAAAAAATAACTGCTATTTTATTTTTTTTACTAACAACTATGATATGAAATAAATTAATAATAGACATTGTAAAAATAATGTATAATGAAACATTCAATTGGTAGCACTTTAAACAGTCATGTCCTAATAATGATCTTTTAATTGTTCACAGTAGGTGAGGTACAAAAACTGGAGTTTAAATTAGTTTAACGATTGCAACTTGGAAGCAAGTAAACAAAAATGTCGTCAAACTCGTTTTGTTCCTTGTTAAACTAATTTAGTCTTACAAATAATAGGGCTATCACACTACTGTTAGACATGGAGTGAATGATTATGCCATAATGCCTTTTTCCTGACCTTTTCACTTCCTACTGAGAACTATATTACCATGTTATGAATCTATCTCTAGTCTATATACATGATATGTATTAACCATCATGTGTATAGGAGCTGTCAAAACATGTTAAATAATTTCAGAGAATACATTTCTTACATTTTTTATTCCTATTCACTATTTTGATGTAATATTTCATTATTAAAAAGAAACAAACAAAAAAAAGTGTTTCAGAGTAGAATCCAACAAATTGAATTTAGGGTCTTGTTTATTAATTTAATTAGAATTTTATTTTGTATACCATGATATAGTACCTATCATTTTTCATACAAAAAAAAACATTATAAATTCTAAATCAAAGCCTTAAAAAATAAAGTTGGTATTTCAACTTTGTATTGGCAAAGGAGGAAAAAAACCATTTCCTTGAGGCACTCTTATCTGAACATCCCTCCTTTTTTTCATAAACTTGTGAGCTCAATTTTCTCTATCTAGTGCAATAAATATTATTACAAGTACAAATGGAGGAAAACAATGTGACTCGTTTCATTATAAAATTTTTCGAGCTCAATTCAAAGTCATAAAGTGAGTGAGTAGCACGAACATGACAAGTAGAATAAAAAAAACACAAGAAGAATTTGTTGAGACACAAGAATGTATGATTCACACTAAAGACTATTTGACTATTTCAAATTAATGGCACACAACACAAAATGTCTTTTGATGGTGTCATCCTGTCAAAATCAATCAAACACAACTAGTTTACATTTCAATCGATTATTGTTCCCATGAAGGGATTTAGTAGTTTAAATCAAATGAGTATAAATGAATAAAATATCATTTAAAAATTATCATTCATACACAGATGAAATACCAACCATATGTCATCTGATAGGCCACAATACCGACACATTTCATTTGTGGTACCGTACACTGACAACAAGAGTTGTCTTGTGGTAAAGATGGCTGGCAACATTATTGAATCATTATCATCATGACCAAAATGACCTCAATTACAGACAAGAAAACAGCAAATCCGACAACCTACACTTAACAACTTTGCATATATATAGTAGTAGTTCAATTCAACTGACATGAGGATGAAATCCGAAGGAAAACTGTAAAGGTACTTTACTTATATGCCCCTCTCTCTTTCTCCTCTCCTTTTTAGAGCACCTCTCTTTCATATAACAAAGGATATACTCGTACTTTACTCTCATGCTGTCATACAAATATTACATACCTATGTACGCATACATTTGAACACAAACAGAGCATGGTACAATATATTTTAAATACTCCTCAATAATCGGCAGTAAGGTGCTGTAAACAGTGACCATTTTATTAGTCAACGTATACAAATAACAGTTAGTAATCTTTTCCCCTCATCACATTTTAAACAGGTTACATATTAGACGGTTAGGCCATATACAGATATTTCTGATTGCAATTGTTATTATTATTATTATTCTTTTCATATTTTAACGTGACCATAAGTATGAACCAATTTAAAGAACATATTGTCTCTACACAAGTCAACAAATATTACTAAACACAATGTACACGTACCAAGTCAATAGTAGTTAACTAACTCACTTGCGCTACATTATGGCTGCATTTTGTAAACAATTTGTGAATTAATGATTAGTCTAATATTTTAATTGGATTTGACTGATTGATTACTTCAATGGACTAATCTTTTATGAATGTTTTCAAGAGTTTATTACAAATTAAAAATAGCACCCACATCTGTGTGTTACCTGAATAATCCAGGCAAATAAAACTTGATAGGTTTGCTCTGAGGAAAAATTTTATTTTGTCAATATTAAAGTTCCTTGACTCTCCAAAAATCGTGAGATTACATAGACCAATAAAATGAGCAAGATGCTATTCAGTACAACATACATAATTTATCTGTCTCATGTTACATCTGTTATTTACCAAAATTAATTTAATTCTTAGTTCAACTTTAACCAGCAGAAGATTGAAATTCAGTTTAATATTCCAAGTTACAATTTGTAGCTGCAACCATACAAATCATGGGCTATATAGTACATGGAAAATGGACTTGCACAAGGAAACAAATTAATACAAGTCCGTCAATCATGCAGTCGAGAACATGACTTTTTGAACTCGTTTCAATGAGTTTCACATCCAAACTACAAGAGCATATTGTCCTCTATTCACAGTACATATGAATCATACGTAGTATCATTGTCAAAATAGGTTTACACCGTCCTCACGACTTTTCTACATATCAGACTCAATTTTTATCCTAGTACAGGTCAGGAAATATTTTGACTATGGTTAATCTCTAATTCCTCTCTTTTTCACTATGTATGAAAAACAATGTACAACTTGAAAAAGAGAATTGGCCAGCATTTTTTATTAAATGCTATCAATAACATCTGTAGTTTTGCTCAACTGTTGTGACAACACAGCGTCTTGAACCAATGTGCCGCTCTACATTTTGAATTAAAGTACGTAATGTGCATAATCCATGTACAGCATGACAAGTTCAACAAAACTACCCATAAAGTCTGCGTGAACATTATAAAATGCCTTCCAGCGCCTCATCCTCAGCCTCTTTCCTTGATAAAAAAAAACAAATGTACAAAGCTGCAGTTATCCGATACGGTGTACTCACATTCCTCCTCATCAAATCTGACTGGGAGGTTTGGCTTGCATTTGGCTTGTGTTGTGTTTATGCATTTTTAGTTTTAGTATAGCTTCCTTGACAAAAGCAACATTGCTTATTACAATCCATAGATTTATTCATATCCCCATTTTAGGTGGATACAGTCAACAACGAGTCTTCTAGCCTCATTTATTCTACATATGTACACTTTATACTATACAGATACACATCATGAGATAACTTGATGTATAATTTATTTTATTTCTTGTTTAGACTATTAAACTTTTGTTTCAAATCTATCACCACCACCAACAAAGGCTCATTTTTTGAGACATTAGTTGACCTGTTCAAATGAAAAATATTTACATAAATACATACACTTCAATCATTGGCATCTTAGTCCTTCTCGTGGCCAAAATTCTTCATGAGAAGGGATATAGAAACAACGGGTTAATTTACTGTCTCTCTATCATAACGGTCAACTGTACCTACAAACGTCACCTCTTATTTAATCATTTTCATGACTCCACTTTTAATTTCCACCATAACAACTACTAAATATTAAGAACCTCTCTCCTAGACCTAAGTCATCTAAGAGTACGTACACTAGTAGGATCTAGACTATCTCAAATTTTACTATTTACTAAAATAGTATTTTTACCTTCATCTATCCAATTAGAATAACCATCATGGTTACAAAAAAAGTTAATAGATTTACATTATCCGTCTCATTACACGTCTCTATATCTCACTTTAGTCTCATCTTCACCTCATCTTCAGTTGTCTATGTTTGCACAAGATGATCTCCAAATATTAAATCAAGGACAAGAGTCCGTTCCCCCTCACCAACGTCTACTTACGCCATTCCTCGAATGCATATTTTGTGTCTTGTGATTAAGCATAAAGTTCAACTAAACGACGATGCAAGGGAGAAGGGAGAGGTATGAATAAAAAAAAGTGCATAAATAAATAAAAAAGTGAATAAATACAAACTTGTCATTGTACAACTTGAGCACTATGAAAATACATGCAACACACACAACGATGAACGCTGCATCGTCATCATCATCACGACCAGTATTAACAAGGAGAAGAGTCCTAAGGCAACCAAACTGAAATGTGTATTATATACATATTGACTCATGGTCCCTATCTACCTATCCATGTAATATTATATCAGAGGACAACGTGAACAAATTGTATTACATGACAATCATCATCCTCTTAACTTGAAATGTCCATTATATACCTGGTTCAGTACTTTAACAACAATATTATCAACATGCTCTCTCTGTAGTATAACCATCTTCTCGCGCCCATTTATCCATCTTGGGAATTTTCATATTATCTTTTCAAAGTACAAAGACGAAGACGAGGATGCTAGACGAAACAAATCCTGCATCAAAATCACGACAGAAATTTAATAGTACAAACTCTCAAACATTGGTTTTGCATCCACACAGATCTTAACGTTATAACTAGTCAAATTTTATATTTTGTTCTTTTGCTGAAAAATAAAAAATTGTACTCAATTAATTATAAATTAATATACTTTACATCTTAATAACCCGAACCTATACCATAAGAATAAACATTGAGAATACTTTAAACTAGGGTCCCAATCTCAAAAAAGACTGATTGTCTCAAAGTACTCTGTTCGCATTGAAATTGATATGAATAACCCCAACAAAAAAAATCTTATGACGCATTCATAGAGATAATTATAGAGGCCACAAAAACTTTGACAATTTTGCAACTCTACAAGTATCCAATTGTTAGATCCGCAAGATTCCCTGGATAATTGGGAAACAAATTAATTTTACTCATCCTTTTCCTTCACCTATGAGTCAGACTCTCTGACTTCATTTCAATTAGTTTTTTTTATACTCTAAACATACAATATAAAAAGATCCAGACAAGCAACAAAAGAAAGTCTTGAAATATTCCGTGTACAATAAATTAAAAGAACCAAAACTACATACATTACATGACTATGACTGTAGTAGATGAATTGATAAAAATGCCTTAATAAAGGTTTAGCTGCCTAACAATGCAAAAAATAATGTGGATGATATAATGATATACGACTGCATGGATGCAAGTCAAGACACTAATTTTGCACTACCTCTAAACATTCATGTGTGTGTGTGTGATTGTGGCTGCGGTTCACTGAAACCTTCTCCTTGACTTCGAACTTGGGGAGTGGAGAGAGAGAGAGTAACAAGTCGAGTTGATTGCACAGCGACAATTACATGGTCAATCTTTTATAGCCTTGCATCTTTGAGTATTTCACTATTTTTCCTTTGCTAAATAATGTTTCAGAGAAAATTGTTTACTTAAAAACACTACACATTCACACTATAATCAACTTAAATAAATGTCTATAGTGTATGAGAACTAAATTTCGACTTCATTCTGTCTACACACCATCACCTCTGCTAATGCTACACTGTCATCGGGTTTATTTGGTTTTATCTCTCATTTTATTAAAAATAAACATAATCAAACCAAGTACTCAAATCTCATTGTCATCATCAAGCGGGCAAAAACATACAGGCAAATATATTCAAAGAGCCTCAACGTACAGAAACGTACAGGCAAAAAGAAGAATGCGCCAAGAAATAAAGTACAAAGGTACAAAAAAACAGGGGGGAGGGGATCTATTAGGTACTTGCAAACATTTTTAATGTATGTATAATATAATAATGTACCAAAGCCACTGACTGTACCCACGATGGAGGATGAGACGTGATCAAAATGAAATGAATGACCGAAAGTCTTTTTGACTTTGACGCTACCCTAACACATGATATTTCATTTTCAGGCCCCCTCATGATTTCTTATATATCTCATTTTCTTGAGACTTGAATATTATTTAACATTTCATTATTCTCATTTCTAATACTTTTTCATGGGTTTCTCTTGTATACTGCCTCATTTGTCCTATACTTTAATGAACAATAGAGTGCAAAAATCTTCTCGTTAAACAAACGCCACTCAACTTAACATTAGGTATTTGATAAAATGTCTGTAGTGATGATTTAATATTATTTAATAAGGAGTATGTACTTTCCATGTATGAATTTAGTACAGTCATGGAAAACTCTTTTTCTCTTGAACCTCAGTATGGACCATACTGCACACTGCATGGTCTATGATTGTGCTAGTCAGTGAATAGATTCTACAAAACTTGGGAATATCAACTTGATACCATTTACATGACACATGTTCATCACTTCGTAGTTCGTACCCATGTTAAATTCTTACGATCGTTTTGCGATGATGAGGATAGCTGATATATTTAGTAGATGCGTGTCATTTTATGCACATGATCTACTCCTTACCAGTCTTCTTTTTTCTGTACATGAATATTTAGTTATTTGTATTTCCACTTGTTTAAATTTATTTTCATCATTAGTCATGATGCATTTTCTCAATGTCAATGCATTGCAATGACGTAAAAGATTTGATTTTTCTGTACTTTACAACATTAAAATACAAATGTTAAAGGTGATTAAACTGGTATTTTTAGTTAATTAGTTATGTAACCGGTTGACTAATAGACAACATAATGGTCTCCCTTGTGCAAATTTTTTTAGACGATTACATGTGAATAATTCTATAAATGATTTGTGACTACACTCACTGCATAATGTACCCTCCACTAAAGCTGAATGTCAAGGAACAAATCGGATGAAAGTGGAGGAATCGATCTTAGCCTTAAGGGATGACTAGAAGAATTTAATCATGCAAATGGGATTTAAGCTGATATCACCACAACAAACCCTTAAGGAGAAGTACATACAAATCCTATACATTATTTACATGGTTCACTTTTTTTTTACTCATACAGTTTCCTCTGCAGATGGTCACATACTTGGGATGGAGCACATGGTCCCTATAGAGCATAGGATGATACAAGAAAACAATAGAGAGAGCTATTGCCTCTTCTGGTTTTTCATTTGACAGACTTTTTGGACCAGCATCACAACAAAATACCTAAATATGCGTGAGCACAAAAATTCCTTGTGTCTCCAACTGACTAAACGAAAAAAAAGAGGATAAACTCTCCCTCTCTGCATCTTTTTCACTTTCAATTTCCATTTACTTATTCACCGCAGCCACCAAACAAAGTCCACACCTGCAATTCGCGCCAACATGGCCGGCAATCATATAAAACCGTCTGAGCTTGTCCCTTTCATTGTGTTTTTGTCTAGTCTACGAAAAGGCTGAGATGGCACAAAATTTTAACATGATTGTGAATACAAAACGAGAGATGGTATGGATGAATTGAAAGATCTGCCAAGTATTTAACCTAGTCATTATTCCCATCCAAGTCCCCTAATTAATACTATCTATACCAATGATAACGCTCATAATACTTTTATCCATATTACAATAAATGATCTTTCTTTATCCTTTATCATCAAAACATTTTATTTAAATGATTGTTGTCACGGTCAGTTTTACTCTTGTTAAGTTTTACAATTAATTTGACCGTCTAGTAATATTATAATCACTATTTACCTCTGTGCTGTGATATTCTCACCAATTTATGGCCGTAAGCAAATGCTTACTACCTGACATTGTAAACTACTGATGATTTTCAAGGTTGCACACTATACTAGATGTGGTGTAAGATAATATAAAGGAATATGCAAACATTCTGTGCATTATACAAAATTAAGAAACTTGTGTGCGTAGTTTCAAAGTATTCCCTCATCCCTCATATTCCCATCATATTCTTTTGTCTTCAAATAACTTGATGAATTTTACATGCTTTTTTTGTTCAAAAAAAACTCAAGCAAGAAAAGGTTATGATTAGAGAGAGATTGATATGAAGGTATCAATTTGTACACATCAAGTGATGCTGAATTTGAGTGACATGCTTTGCTTAACATGATCTACATAAATTAAATTTTGTGTACAAAACCTTTCTTAATAATACTCTCTGTAATATTCTTTTTATCATGTACATTTGTCCATGCAGCCAAAATGAAAAAATTAAAGGTCACTTTGACCGCAGTGACCATACTGGGCGGTAATCTCGATCATCCCAGACTGTGTACAACTATTACATGACAAACACCGGTAACTGGTATGGTATATCATATCAAATTAATAATGTTGATATGGGCGGGTGAACTGTTCAGACAAAAGAGTGAGATTACAATCCATCCATCGTACAGATGATTTCGTAACAACTTTAATTATTGTTTTCCGCTCAAATTTTTCTTGTAGGTACACAAGCTTAAGATGAAAAAATTTGTTTCACTCCCTGTCTCCCAATAACAAACAGAAGGAAACCCAACTACAGAAGAGTGTAAGGATTTTTTTTGTTTTTAAAAATACACATCTTTAAATGTATGTACAATGAGTATCTTCATAGGCTACATAATTTTTACGTCTGTAAAAATTACAGACGAATATAACTCTCCCTGTTTTTGTTTGTTCCTGGCTAGTTTCATGTGAATACAAATAAAATAAATAATGTATTTTTTGTGCCATGATTATTTATGAAGGCAGACTATAAAAAAAATGTACAAGGAAAAAATAAATTTGATGACCGTTTCCCAGTAGTGTCTTTACTTTTGTGTGTGTGTGTGACGTAGGAGTCTAGTCTGTTTATAAAATGATAATAATTATGCATAAATTAATTCCCATATGCCCACAGTTTTGATGAGGTTGAGTCTTCCTGAGAAATTGATTGACTACAAAATTCCATGAAATTCTTGATCGGGGGGACATTCAAGTCCAAGTCAATCAAGACAATAAAAAGTCATTGAAAAGTTCAGAAGCTTTGAAGTTTTCAACAAGCCAAAAAAATGTTTCATAAAACAAAACAAAGAATGAGCGCGGCCAAGTGGCGTCTTTTACTCATTGTCAATGTCGTAGTTTATATGACTCCCATGTCTACACTGTGTGAATAGATTGGAATAGTGAGTACATAGCAAAATAATATGATTATAATAAAGGGAGAGAAGTAGACTAAATGTTCTCTATGTGTATTAGCAACCAAGCATGTGGCTCTCCGGGCCAGACGGTCTTGTTACCTTGCATATATGCAATGCATGGAGATTGGAGTCACAATAAGTTGTTAATAGTTGATATCTCATGTTGGTACTACCAAATGCTTCATGACTTGGCTAATGGTCGTACATAAGGGGGACGTAATAGGTATAAACAACTTTACACGTTGTGTGAGACACAAGGAGCAAAAAAAAGCGGATGACTGAAACTCAAGGACAACCAGTACGTATATACATATATTCCACATGTATGTACAAAGGAAGTTATGAGGGGAGTAAGAAATTGAAATGAAAATTATTATTTACGTACAAAAAGGTGAACAAAATATTACAAGATATTGAATATATCGACTATGCTGACAAAGAGGTGACAGTGGGATGGAATTATGCATGGGTCCAAGGTGAACAAATAATATACAAACACAAAAGTCTATCATAAAATTAATAAAAATGAAAAACAATGATACCTACTGTAGCATGCTCTTAGAAAATATGTAGGTATAAGATACTGTGTCATATTTTAGATTAATCAAAGAATTGGTGGGAAAATTTAGATCGTCATGGCAGATGAGCCCGAATTCTTGTGGTGAAGCGATGTGCATTTACATGTGAAATTAAATAATGCAATAAAGATGTATATAAAAAAAAGTTACCTTGATGTCTCTGTTGTGAGTAGCAGTTTCCATTGAATCATTAGATTGTGACTCCATGACTGGGCTCGAAGACTCTAAAACTTTGAAATTTGGGTTATTTTTGTCCTTGCTCGGAGAGGTGTCTGAAACGACATTAGTTGAGATTGGATTTTTTGACACTGTCAATGATGAACCATCACTACTGGAGACACTACCATCACTGTGAACTATAGCATTTTTATCTTTAAGTTCACTTGGGTCTACAACACTTTGGTCTTTATCCTTCCTCTTGGATTTTTCCTTGGAGACTTTTGTTGGTGTCACTACACTTTTGTCTTGACTTTGGCTACCACTCACTTGAACTTGAGATTCATGACCACTCTCAACTTTAGCACTTGCTTGTAATCTATCTTTTATTTTGTCCATTCTCTTGGTCATTTCTTTGGCCACCACAATAATGGATCCTCCCTCAAGTCCTCCACTACCAATATTTTGTTTAATTTCCTTGGCCGTACTACTGTGGTCTATTTTAGGAGAGATATGTAATGGATTTTTATCTGGAGGAGATTTACTTTTGAGTAGAGAACGAGAAGATGCTACTTTTGGTTTATCTAATGAAGCACTCTTCATTTTTAGTTTGGCTGGACTTTTACGTTCCTTTGACTTGGCTGTGGTTGTGATGCTAGTTGACGGAGTGACGACAGTACATGGTTTTGAAATGAGAACCACTGGATTGACATCACGTAAACTACTTGAAGAGAGAATAAATGCATTAGTAGTAGACACAGATGAAGATGACAAAGTAGTTGGACTCGTCATAATTGTAGTGGGTGTTGACACAGTTGTAGCGGGAACAGGAGGCAATGTTTTTGACTTTTGTTTCTGTTTTGTTGGGGTTGCAGGGACTGACGTGGCGGATGCCCGTCTTTGTCTCCCATCTTTTCTTGGTGTGATGTCATCATTATTACTACTCTGACGATCACCCTTGTCAGTTGAGCTGGAGGAGGAGGAAGAGGATGTGGATTGATTTTTTAAATTAACATTTGTGTTGCTACTTGAAGATGATGTACTTCCTCCATTGCTGGGGACTGTACGGTAATATTCCCCATTTAATTGAACATGTCCTTTAGAAACCTCTTTACTGAGAACAGACTCGACAAGATTTCTCACTAAAAGTTCCTTGTCACTTTCTTGAGATTCGGATGGGTACTGAATGACATGAGATTGGCGTAAATAGTCGGACACTTGTGTCAATGAAAATTCATTGTTGGGCTCCTTTGAGGACGAGGAGGCTGATGGATCCGGCTCACTGAGTTCACGAAACACTTTTAATACACTTTTAATTCCTTCTTGACTCTCAGCCACTGCACTACCACTCAAATTTAATTGTCGTTCACATTTTTCAGGGGTCTTGTAGGCTGTACAACCTTTTGAAATTATTTTTAAGAGTAATCCTTTTTTGACTGCACGATCAATGTGTCGTTGAACTTGGTCTATCCCAATCGTCTCCAAGGGTAGTGACTAAAAATTCAAAGGTTCAGTCAATCATTAATGTCCTTTACTTTTAAATATTTACAAATGAGTATATTAAGAATAAATGAACATATTTATCATCCATTGACAATGAAATAAATTATGTCTATTTTTAACTCTAAACTAGTAATTTTCTTTACAATGATGACGCATTTATGAATCATTTTAACGACAAATTAAAATTTTACAGCCATTTTTACTCAATGTATTCCACATTTATTTACACTCACTAAAACTTTGAAGTTAGATTTATTATCTGTCGAAAATGACTTTTTTTTAAGTTGAAAAAATTGGCTTACATTGTAAATGGGAGCAATTGGTGACCGTTGTGATTGTACGGCAAGTTGTTCCTTCTCAGCCAAAAGACGGACTGAATTGTAAATTCGATCCAAACCCGGACGTTGTTTTTGAACCCGAATTTTCTGAACAGCGCTAACCAACCATGAGTCCCATTGGGCAATTTCTTTTTCTTTATCAACAACCATGGTGCGTAATTTCTTTTGATTTTCAACTTCTGGTCACTTTATTTTGTTACAATTTCACACACACACACAATTGACACTGTACAGTTGTTCATCGATTCCTCTCCCTTTGTAAAAAAGGAAATAAAAATAAATGTACAATTAGTTTTTATATTTGTTTGGTGGGTTACAAAAAATATTTTTTAATATGTCGTTACATTAATGACATACACATACAATAAAATGTCAATGTTGTTCATAATCAGAGTAGAATGCATGAGAAGATGGATTTTTAAAAAAAGTTGAGTTTACCAGGTAAAAATCAATAAAACGTCAAGGACTTTACCAACTAAATTCAAAATTAAATCGCTCGCTCTATGTTGAGTCAGCATTGTTGACAAATAATTATTAAATGGAGATAACAATTCACATGTTTTTCAAGACAAAAGTATACAAGCAAGTTAAAAAGATGAGTCAATTGAAAAAATTGACTCGAGTTGAGATCAAGAACAAGTCACAAGTAAAATGTCGTGATGTAATAAATTCATAAAACAAAAAAAAACTCACCAATTCAATGTTCCACAAAGAATGAATGGGAGAGACGAAATGTTTTTTTTATTTAGCATTTAGAATGACCAGAGGAGGAGACTCTGGAATTTTCTCGGTGAATTCAGAGTGAAAAAGGTCAGTTTGTGCAATTTATAGATTGCCTCTGAATGACAGTCTATATTTAAAGCAAATCAATAAATTAAGATTCCACTTTGCTTTTTGAGATGCTAATGGCTGGCTTTGCAGCAAAAGACTGTGTTTTTGGCGGTTCGCCTATGTTTTCTATTTGAGCCTCTCCATAGGTCGACACTCTCCAGCTCCGTCCACTCAACATTTTGAGTCCAGGGAATTCTTTGATTCAGTACTTTCTCAATTCTCTTTAGTGTTTGTATTATAACACGACTACTAAATCTTTCCATTTTGTCAACAAAGTGGAATTAGTTAAACCAAACTCTGAGTCATTCAAAAAAAACGGAAAAACGGTTTATTATGCTGTGATAGTCACCATGAAATGATTTAAGAAATTTTGATCAGTCAGTTTTGTCTCTCAAGACTAAAATAGCTCAATATTTGTTATCCTTCAGAAAGTGATTTTTGATCTTGTTTTTACGACAGGAAAATGTTCTTTAAAGTTATTTTATGATTCATCAATGACACGTTAAATTTAATTTTCATTTTATTTTACCTAAATTGAAGAACTAACTGCAGAAGACAAAATTGGGACTGCGAGAGTGCCGACCTATGTGTGAGACATCATGGAATTCCAAAGGTCCTCTGTGGAGACGAAATGTAATGAGACGAAAAAAGGCAGGGGGAGTGGAATCTAGACCAAAGATTTTGCATCTGTCTCAGAAGATTACGTGGAAAAATACAGCAAGATTAGCAAATAAAAAAACATTAAATAAATTGTAAATTATTGCGCAGATGCTCCCCAAAATACCTCAAACCTATTGTCATTCATTCAATGTTTGTACATATAAAGGGAAATGAGAGACAAAGTATCGGATCTCCTACCAGCATCTTTTTTGGCAATTTCTTTGTTTACTTGCATGCTAAAAAGGGAGAAAATATAATAATTAACATTCATGCACTAGTGGGGTTAAATGAAAATGGTCATGAGTTGTCTCTAGTTTTCATGGGGTAAAATTTGACAATAACATTTTAGTAAATAACGTTTAAATTATTACGTAGTTGACAATTTGCAATGAGTTATAGGTATGGACCGACAATATTATTGTATGAATAATAAATGTAAAGTACTTTGACGATGAGTGTGAATTTGTAGTAGAATATTTGGTGGTAAAAAGGGAGCATTTACACATTTCATGTTGACCATAGTTTAAAAATACGCTTGTTATTATATTGATTAGGATATTGATTAAACATGGATCAATATTCTCTGGACGATTGTCCTAGTCCACCCATTAGCCACTCTTGACAACACATTATTTTATTTTAAGTATTTTACAACTTTCCTTTACTCTGGTAAGTTTACTTTCTCCATCTAACTTTCTCTGACAAATTCTTACAAAGAAATATTTCATAATCTCACATATCTAACATGTATTGTAAAAGTCATCGCACCTTCATTTTATATTTAAATTCCCTACTGGGGAGCAAAATACACAGAGTTGTTTCATTTACTAATTTTGTCTCTTTATTTATCTTCTTTGTCAACAATACAAGGACTATAGCTATTAGATAATGGCTGAACGATCCAGTACGGAACGTGAAAAAAGTCAAGAAAATGGTCATCTTGCAATTAACAATGTGGGCTCTTTATTTGAGGCCGACTCATCCAAGGACTTTCAAATGAGACCAAAATTCTCAGACAAATTCCATCAGTCTACCGTCCAGGAAGTCATTGAGACTGTCGTCAGAGAATTTTTACATGGAAAAATTGTAAGTGATTATTTCACTGCTTTCTTTCTTTGCTTTCACTTTGTGCCAGAGGTTTTTTTGTTAGTGTACGAGTTTCTATTTTTTTACACAAAGTACAATTTTTGTATGACTGATTGAAGCACTTTGTTTATATTTCAGTATGTGGCAGATGATGCGCCAAATTGGGTCAATGAGATTGCAAAATTAATAAACTCTAAAGTAGTACAGTTGAATTATCCGAGATACAAATTAGTTTCAAGTGTTGTACTTGGGGAACAAATTGGTGGAGGAATTCATTGCGGTATGAGATGCCTTTGGGATGCAGACACTGTAATGTTATTACATTTTTTCATAATAACCATAAATAAATTCATCTTTTTACTTTCAAAATCATTAAAATTTTCTTATTTTGATTTGTATGACAGGATCTTTATGCAACTTATACTTACATGACGGTAAGACATTTTAAAGACTTAATTGAATAAACTTTCTTTTAAAATATGTGACAATAACTGCAAATACTGAAATGTTAAAATTCTAGGATGCCATGTTTTGTGTAGCCACAATATGCGGAATCTACTATTATTAGTTAATAATTAACGAAAAGTTGATCTGACTTTGTAATAATCCTCAGCTCAAAAGTATTAACATAAAACCGAATTATTTGTTTAAAAAAGTACATAAATTGCATCTTTGTCTACTTTCTTTTGTCCATATCATACAACTTCATGATGGGGCATTTTCTAGTTTTCAATGATACATGATTAGTATTTAAACAGATTGTACCAGGGGTTAAATAAAGAGTAGAAGAGCGACAGAAATTTTATTTGTGAACAAATTGAATGCAAAATTTTATAATTTAGAGAGACAAATTGTGACGATAGATGAAATTTGAGTAGGGTTTATAAACAGAACATTTCTTATTTCTTGTCAACAATAGAAACTTCGAGAGATTCGCAAACAACATTGTCTCCACTGCTGTCGGTAATTTTCAGGGTTCTAGTAGTACACAGAAAAGAAAGAAAATTAATTAAACTTTTAAATCAAAGATTAAATTGTTAAAAAGCCATAGACAGTCAAATAATAGGTAAATGTCATTTACGTTGTTGCTTTGATATTAGGGACACTGCTAGGGAGGGTCATGACATGGGTATGTTTAGCTCCTATTCCAGAAGTGATGGGACAGCCAACTCCATTGCAAACATCAACGTTGGTGATTTCAATGTTGAATCCTACAATAAGTACCCACATCAAGAAAACATAATGTGAAAACCTTCAAAGATTATCTCCAAACATTTAGTTGTACAAAAATGCAGTGAGATCTTTACCCAAATATAATGCTGTGATCAAGTATTTTCCACTTTCTACATGACTGTCTAAAAAATCAGATAAAATTTTTGAACATTTAATTAATTTGGTAATGCATATGAAACAAGACTTGTACAAAAATGATTTATGATAGTCGCAAATGACTTTTTTGTAAATTGTCTCATAAAAGCCTGTCGGCATTGATTCAGGGCAAAATAAAAAAGCCTTAAATACACTAAAGTCCGAAAATCTTGCCACTTACTTGGTGCAAATTCAGTCGTGATTTCAGTTGGTGTTTCCTTATGTACAGTGCAGGGGCCAGCGCCACTGCATCCCGCAATATTGATGATAATTCCACTTGAACTACCGCCTGTGAAATAGAAATGTATATATTTAATTTAATGAATCTCATGAGTTAATAAATGCAGCAAAATTAGGTGTATAATTGTTTGGTGAGTTGATAAATCTTACCGCAAGTTACAGTGTCAACTTCAGCTGCAACGTAGGAGACGAACAAAGCGAAAATAATGAATTTGAGCATTTTCAAGAAATTTACGAGTACTTGACACAATTAAAATATTTTGTACAGTCAAACCGTTTTCTACACTTTCCACTAAATTTTCCATGTGGGGAGTCAAGCTTTTATAGCAACCACAATTTAATCACAAATTAATTTCAAGTGGTAATGGCAATGGACTCTTTTTTGTCAAGATTAACCGTTCATGTATAGGGTGTCCAGGAATCATTTCCCCCAGTCCCAAACTAGGATACAAAAAGCTGAATATGACACTAGCCGACACTAGAAATTATCATTGTATTTTTGTAGTGCTTCAATTTGTTTTTCATTGATCCTTTAATTGCCAATTCGGGTCATATTCATGGTCCCCACTCACAATTAATTGTAACAAAATAATATAATCATTTATCTGATATCATACAAAATACAATAATTTGTTTGTACTAATTGCTAATAATAATTCATATCAACGATGTTATAATTTCTAATTGAATTTTAATTTTGATAATGAGACGGATCTCTCTTCTCTCGTGATGGATCTTTCACGTCATACAAAATTGTATGACTTGAAGCTCTCGTATTCATTGACCATCATTTGCCTTCTATTTTTATTATTTGCAATAAAAACAAATGATACACCTGCCTTGCACTTAAAATCTAAAAACATCCAAGCCACCGACACTTTTTCCAAACGCGACATAAACAACACTTCTCCACCATTAAGTGCTGAAATAACAACAAGTCATTATATGAAACTAAACTAATTCATTATGATAAAATTGGAATTACCGGAGCCACGTCAATTAAAAACTGAAGGGTCTCATCATCATTCAATATTAAAATGGATTGCCAGAAAATCCATCATGGATCATCCATCCGGCTCCTACCAAAATCAAACAAAGACTGAATCACATTGTCACAAGGATACACACGAATGAAAAAAATGCTGTGATAAGTTTATTATTATCGATTTTTTTTACGATTACAAGTATATTATTTTTTTAAAAGCAAGTTTTATATCACAATCCTCTATAATTTAAAATATAGTCCAGTAGATTTTTGTTGATGTTAGGCAAACTCCATTTCAATAAAACATTCAAATATCATATATCAATAGCACGTACATAAAATGTAGTGAAAATTAGACTCAAACACAAGAAAATTCAATTGAATTTAGTTTTTCTGGTTCATATTTTCATAAGACTTTAGTAATAATACTACATACAGTAAATTATGTAACATAATATACAAATTGAGAAATTTGTTGTTGTTTTCAAAAAGAAATATTCTTTTCAAATTTCATAAATTGATACACGCTTACAGAGTACAGAGATAGGCATATTTTATTTATAATGTACATGTACAAATGTCTGTAAATTGACTTGTGTCAATAGCTATGATATTGATTGAAATTTGCAGTTGACAATTGTGATTATAAAATGACTCTAGACCATAAATATTGCAAATGTTCATTATGACTTATTTTTATAAGTTATAAGTAGGTAAGGCAATAAATTGTATTTTGGGATTTGGACAAAGAGCAGTATCGTCTCTAGACGTATCGTTCAAAATAAATTTTCGACACTTTCAACAGCTTAATTTCACAGAGAAAGATACTGAGGCTGATATATATGTACCTTTTGATAGAAACTACAATTTACAATGAGATTACTTGTATTACTAATATTGAGATAAACAGACTGCTAGCTCAAGAAGACAAAGATCTTTTAAAAATTAAATTGGAAACTAGGTCAAGAACAATCCAGAAATCGTCAAATTTAAATGTATTTAACGGTATCGCTGTGTTGTTCCAACAGCTGCCCTAAATTAATTTATGTAACAATACATTAGGCCACAAAACAAAAATAAAAACTACGTTTCACCTTGTAGCTAAATAAAACTTTTAAAAATATAATAGTACATTTTATATCGTATATTACGAGTTTAGTATACGAATACTTTTAATCAGAGTATTTTTATACTCTAATATTACAAGGCTTCGTGGCGAAAATTATATTTGGTTTCTCACGACAAAAATAGTTAATAGAAAATAAAATTGAGTTTTACAGTATTATTTGACGGACACAAACAAAAAGAAAAGTAAATGAAAAAAAACTACTTGTTTTGAATTTTTATAAAATAATTTGAACTAGTCATGAAAAGTAAAATAAATAATAAAATTAAAATACAGTTTTTCTTTTGTAGTTATTGTTCTTTGATAAAAGTATACGAGTATAGTCAAAATAACGATGACATTAAATAATGAAAATATATAAATGAATACAAAATAATCCACGATGGATTATTTTTTACATTGGACGAAGTGAGTAAATGATGAGTGAAAAATAAACAGCTCAATAATGTAATTTCTATTTTCTAATTGAAATCTTTGTGTAAGGTTCTTCTTAAACTTTGATCCTTGTTATAAGACACACGGCTTTGGAGCTTCGTTTCCAACACTCCAACTTTTCGAAGTAGATCATTGACTACTGTTAATGGACTTGAGCGTGAAACTCTGTCAGTGACTCCATTTGTTGACTTGTACGTGTCTTTATTGTCTGGATGAGAGACTGGAGTTCCACGAGGTGTTCCTGGAGCCCCACGTTTTAAAACTAATTCTCCTTGTAGATCTACAGAAATACATGACCAAAATGATTGAATTATGGTACTAAAAATATTTTTGAGAAAATCCTTTTCTCTACTAAGGTTCAATTACGGAACGAATTAAAAAAAGAACAAGATTATGAATACATAAATATTGTAAAAAATACCTTTGGTTTCATCCTTCAGTCTTTGAACCATGGTTTTCAAGGTCTCTTTCTCATCTAATTCAGCTTCCAAAAAGACATTTCTTTCGATTGCCTGGTTTAACTTAATCTCAAAATCTTCAATGGACACTGCAGCCGCTCTATTTGACAGCAACAATCAACATTAAAACAATAAATTGTGATAGACAAAACAGAAGATAGGAATACATATTTTATATATTGATAATTCGCAAGTTTAATAATAAAAATCTAACCGATTAGCTCTCTCGAGGTCATCATTGTTTTGTTCAAGTAGTCTGACGTAAGAATTGACCTAATAAGAAAATTTGGTACGGTAATTTAAATTGTTCATAAATTACTTCAAAGTACATTGTATAACAATAAAAAAAATGAATCTCTTGTACAAAAACAAATATCTGTATGTAAAATGTGTTAAGTATTTACCTCATCAGATGTTTTCCGAAAACTGGTCACCTCTTCTGTTAATTCTGTTAGTTGAGCATTGTATTCGGCACTCATTTGTTCATTTCGATTTCTCAGAGTTTCATTCTCGTTGAGTACATGGCTAAGATGGGCCTTCATCTCCTTGACTTTGGCCTCATTTTGTTTCAGTTCAATGTCAAGTTCTTGCTCAACTTCACCCGAGAATTTTACATATTCATCAAATTCATCTCGTTGCTCATCAAACCTAAAATTCCACAGACACACATTTAACCGTTAAAATGTAAACAAATTTTCCAAAGATTTATAAATTACAATAGAAATTCTATAATATCAACACATAAAAGTAGAATCCTTTTACAATTGTTGTCTACAAGTTACTCAACGTTTATAGCCTATAGATATAGTTAATTTTAATAAATGTGAGGCTGAAACTGACCTTTTTTGAAAGTATGTTGACCTTTCTTTCCAATACTCCAATTCTTGATCAACTGACGTAAAGTTGGGGATTTCTTGATACTTGTCCATGATGATATGCACTTGGGACAAAATATGCATTCAAAAGAGTCACTCTAATTGAAAATAAATAATGAACCATGTGTCAAAATAAGAATCAGGATTAAATGTAAAAGTGGGTCACAATTTCAACGGTTTCGCGGCATCGACCGTTATACAGCGTTGCCCAATTTCCCAAGAGAAAGCCAATTCTTAGCCTGCCCATTCAGCAAATCTTTGTTTTCTCCAAAAGAAAATCTGATTTCCGGACAAAATAAATCGAAATTATCATACAATTTCATGTAAATATTGACATTTTTTAATTTCGAGGGTACCAATACTGTTCTTTAGTCAGGCTCAACTATGCAATACACAAATAAATACTTAAATTGAATTGATGTTCAAAACTTCAATCATTAAATGATTGCGACTCTCTGGATGCTTTCCCTGGTGAAATGAATAAAATTCAAGGGTTTTCAGAAATTGACATTAAGAATTTCCATGTTATTGACTGCAAAAAGGTCAAAGTACCACTCAATTCAAAGAATTTAAGGAAATAAAGTGTACATTTGTGTTGTTGAATCAACAATAACCCTAACATGGTTAAAATTTGAAATTTCACAATGTCATTTGTCAAGTTTGAAATAATGATGAGATGGGGTGATGAAATAAATACAGATAAGACGGTTAATATTTTTACGTCTAAAAGACATGAACTTTTTGCTGTCGTAAATATTTATTATGACAGTTTACATGTAAATACTTGAATGTATTTTTAAAAAATAATATGCGTTGGATTATATAAGTAATTAGTGTATTTAACGAGAACGACTTTATAAAATAAAAATATTTGTGCGAGTACTTACAGGATTTATCAAAAAAAACAATTATATTCAATATGTATTTATATAGGGAGAACGATCACAAAATTACAAGTTGCAACGTAAACTGGGAGAATTTGTGACATATGCAGTTTTGACTTCACAAATGGATTTGACTCCAGAGAGTGCCATAGTTAAATCTAATTCTTCCTTTAAAATTTTGAATACTTTCTTGACTCCTTCCTCCCCTCCAGCAGCCAAGCCCCAAATGAAGGGTCTTCCAAGAAAAACCATATTGGCTCCCAATGCTAAAGCCTTGAACACATCTGACCCTTTCGAAACCCCACCATCCAAATAAATTTCACATTTTCCACCAATTTTTTCAACTATTTGTGGTAACATGTCAATCTATAAAAAAAAATGTAAAGCATTTATGAGAATCCTATAATTGAAACAAGGGGATTGTGGTCAAGTAAAACAATTAAATCATACCGTGGCAATGCCATGATCAAGGCTTCTTCCGCCATGATTGGAAATCCAAACTCCAGCCACACAATTTTGTACAGCAATTTCAGCGTCCTTGGGCGACAAAATTCCTTTGATGATGATGGGAAGTTTGGTGGTTCTAAAATGAGAAATTTTTTATAATTTAGTATACTATTTAGTAAATTATTTATACAGTTGATTGCTGTAAAAATATTTTCGACAAAATTACTTTTTTAGCCAATGAATGACATTCCAGGTCATGGAAAAGTCCAAATCATTGTGCAAGTGAGAGATATTTGAAAAATTAGTTCTGACTTGAGTTCCCTCTGGTAGTCCAATGATGGGGTCAAAGTTCGCGATTCTATAAAAGATAAAAATCAAATATTAACAAATCAAAACGTTCAAAATGAGAATTATTGAAACACAATTAATACAAAATAATAAACTTACTTTAAATGATTTGGCAGCTTAAATGGTTTCCTAGCATTGGCTCTCCGTTTCCCCACCAGTTGGCCATCAACAGTGATGACTATGGCCTCAAAGCCGTTATTTTCTGCTCGTCTTATGAGAGACTCAACAATATTTCTGAAAATAATTAAATATAAATTAAATTAAAAAATGCAACATTTTAAGCATTCACATTACAAATTATAACGGGGCTTACTTGTCAGCAAAGATAAAAAGTTGAAGCCATTTTCTTCCATCAGGAATTGCCTTTGCAATTTCTTCGATGCTTGTCGTTGCAAAAGTACTCAAAGTAAAAATACCACCAGCCTCAGCACAAGCCTTTGCACAGGCAATTTCTCCATCATGACTGGCCACTCTTTGAAAGCCCATTGGTGAGACACCGACTGGAACTTTCACTTCCTGTCCCAATATTTTAGTCGTCGTCCTTCGTTTAGACGCATCCCGAAATACCCGAGGAATAATTTTCCATCTGATTGATAAAACATATTTTGCATAATGAATAAAATACATAAAAACTGTTTAGTTATGTACATACATAATTTAGATTTAATTAAAAAATGAAGGGTCAACAAACCTTGTAAAGGCTTCGGAATTTTCTCGTAAAGTGACTTCTTCATCAGCTCCACTTTTAAAATACTCTAAAGCATTTTTACTTAATTTCTGACTGGCGTCATATGCAAAATCTTTGACACATACTAATTTATCTAATTCATTGTCGGGCTGTAACTTGACCATTTTAATTGTCTCAAAATTATTTCAATTGCACAAATTTAAAATGTGGAAGAAATATTTTGATGTGAATTGGACAAGGAACAATTGGAAAAGAATAATATTTTACTGTCTGTAAATACAGTTAAATCATCAAGTGAGCTAACCTAACGACATTAATCAGTTTTAATCATGCAAAATGAATTAATGGGTGGATTTCTGACTCAACTCTTCAACTAATTTTTTACAGGGATGATTTCATTGGACGACAAGATTTAATCGTGAGAAAAAAAGACGTTGGTCACTTTACTGGTTAAGATGGGCCCCACACAGGACACACGTGACGAGATGAAAACCCAACCCCAAAGTCTTTGCATAATTTTCTTGATGTAATTTAACTATTGGTCAAGTTGATGGCTTCATTGGATGACAAACCTTTTTGATGAATTGGCCTCCTTCATCATCTGATTGACCTTTGTTCTCTTATTTTGAGAAAAAATGACGTCAACATTCAAAGTCTGCGTGATTTTTAATTTTTGTTTATTACATCAGACTCTCCCTCTTCTCTTTTTATCTTTTTCATTTTTTGAAAGCATGAAGGCCTTTTCCTCCGGACACTATTTTACAATTTACAATTTATGGCCACAATCATATCCCTTAATATAATTGGAATTTGTACCTTCTTTATCACTGATAAATTTTAGTCTGATGTAACTACACTAAATACTCCCATGAAATGAGTAGACTTTAAAAACTTAATAACATTATTCATCCAATTTATATGTACAATCACGTGATTGCCCATAATCATTTCATTTTCTTATGACTATTTTATAATGTAGATTTTATCATGTTTATTCTTACTAATAGTAGCAATTAACAATATGCTAAAAACTATTTTGTACCACATTGAGAAAGGACAGTTCCATGAATGTATGCAAAACTTGTCGTTGAAATTAGGTAGGGAACCTTTTTCAACATTTTCATGAAATTGAATAAATAAAGCAACTCGGGAATTTGACCATAATCAGTGGGGGATAACGAGCATTACCATTTTAATTGTAGTCGTATAATGATACAAGTTAAGATCAATACAATTATATTGGCGAGCATTATTTGTAATCATACTTTTCTGTTTACATATTTTGAGAGATGAACAAGATTGCCTTGTAATGTGACAATGTGTATTAAAACGATGAACTGTTTCACCTCTGTCATGACATGATACATTGTGTCAAAATGGTCCCTGTGACCAATCGTCAAAGGATTTTGACATGAATACAATTCTGTAAAGAAGACCGACTCATTTTCATGAAAAAACTGTAAAGAACTGTTAGAATCGAGCTGTACACCTCGACTACTGATTACTGCCAACGAAATTAAAATTGCCACCTTTAGTTGGGTGGGAAAATATTCAATTTGTCGGAATTTATTTTTGGGGGCACTTGAAAAAAATTGGAGGAGCGGACGCCATCTGTAGCGAGAGATTGACAAGATTCACAATTATTTTTTTTCTTCACGGGGCATCGTGATATTCTCCAGTTTTTTTAGTTGTTTCACCTCGTGGCTTGTCCTGCCTTTCCAGTGAGAGCTAAAATTCTGCCGAAAATTACCCCTATGCAAAATCGTATGCTCTGCAAAACTGTCTTTTCACTTTTTTGAAATCTTCAATTCCGTGACCCCTGTCCAAGGTCAAAGTACAAATGACTTCTGGAAAGGTCAAAAAAGAAACAATTTTGAAAAACCGAAAAGGCAGTTTTGTAGAGCATACGATTTTGCATCGGGGTGATTTTTGGCAGAATTTTAGCTCTTACTGGAAAAGCAGGGGAAGCCGCAAAGTAAAACAACTAAAAAAAACTAGTGAATATCACGTTGCCCCGTGAAAAAAAAATTGTTCGTCACTCTCTGACTGCAGGTAGCGCCCGCTCCTTTAATTTTTTTCCAGTGCCTCCAAAAATACCGAAAATGATTGAATTCTGTCAACATCTCTTCTATTGACCTGACATTTTGGAGGATTATAATTATTTTGGTATCATTTTAATACTCTCAACTTGTATCATTCTACAAGTTTCATTTTAATGCTCCTTGTCCCCACTGGTAATTAAATAATTATGAATCCATGTCCATAATTTTTAAGTAAAATAATACAAGAAAACGAAGATGACAAAAATGGCCATATGAATCCACAGTAGCGTTGACTCTATCGACAAAATAGATAAATTTAGTGCATAAAAAATTGTACCGTGCATATTCAGTCAGTGTCCAACGGTCATCAGACATTCAACAAATTCTCATTCCCAGTTGACTTGTAGACTCTAACTGGTCAAAACGTTCTGGTTTAATGCCTGTGTGGTCTTGTAATGACATCCAAACCAATGAGCAAAGTGGGTGTTTACTTAAATATAACGAGGAAAAAAAACTACACATACTCACATCGCCTTTTCTTCCGCTCCTTCATAAAAAAAGGTCAGGGTTAGGTCAACTAAGACTGACTGACATGATCCCGTTATCTTTCTTTTTTTGTACATTTGAGAGAGTAAGACCATGTACAACTTCCTCAACTATTCCAAATGATAAATTGTACGACTTGATGGCGACAATCAGGTTTATACTTTATATCTATTTTTTATTATTATTATGAATAATCAGCATCATAGGCTGTATTACAGTAATAGGACTTTGAAAGATTAACAAGTATATTAATTGAAATGATTTATAGTAGTTAATTAATATTAATATTGATATAGATTTTCGGATATAATTTTACTCTATAAATTGGAGAGTGTACTTTATGGGGGGTTTACATGTATAAAAATTCAGAACAAAACAGAGAGTTCACAGCTTTACTTTTACAAAAAACAAAAACAAGAAGGAGCGTCAACAGTCTTCAGTTCACAAGAATCATTAATTACTTAGGAAAATTTCTCATGGCGTAATATTTAAGTTTAAATTACAACAAGCATATTTATGAGGAGGCTAAAAACCAAAGCCCTATCCGAAAAAAACAATATCGAATCGTATAATTCAGCATTTATTATAAAATCCTCATCATTTCTTCGTGTAGAGCCTTGAATAAAAGGATACAATTTATGAGAAAATTTTACATTTATTTATGGACAATCA
This sequence comes from Arrhopalites spinosus, assembly GCA_034700945.1. Classification (NCBI taxonomy): domain Eukaryota; kingdom Metazoa; phylum Arthropoda; class Collembola; order Symphypleona; family Arrhopalitidae; genus Arrhopalites; species Arrhopalites spinosus. Next base: position 11,005 of record JAQIVZ010000540.1, on the reverse strand, counting down.
CAAATTGACCATCTCTACTACCCATAACACATTTCGAGAGTAAGTTTTTTTTAATTAATTATGAATTATTTTATAAAAAACAAGAAAGGGGACCAATACCGAATTGTACGATGATGACTGATTCATCAGAATATTTTTTTTTCTTCTTCTTCTTCGATAAATACAAAGACAATGAGCAAAAGACAAAGAGACTCTTTTCTTAAAAATTACATTAAGTAGGAGTTTTGTTGTAAACGTACAAGACATTGGAACATTTAACAAGTACAGAGATAAAATTAAATAATAAATAATAAAATGGTTCATCTCGACGACAAATTGATATATATTAGCGAATATATATAAAACGTCACGTCGAGCCTTTCTACAGGTACAATTTACATAAACAAAAATATTACAGCTTCCCGAAATCATTATGAAGCTTCACATAAAATTACGTGTGTACAACTTTTTTTTATACTGTTTAGACACGTACTTTGAAGGCCAAAAAATTAACCAAAATGACAATCATCGAATTTAAGTTGTAAACTATTAACAAAACTCTGAAGAGCTTTTAATCATGTCGAGTTTTTTGCATTGGAGGAAATTGCAATTAAAATTACTCGCCTGTAGTATTGACATAATTCAAACTAAATATTTGAAAGGATTTTAAGCTTCTCAACAAAAAAGTTTACCATAAAATTTAGAAAAAAAAATTAATGGCTTGTTCGTTAAACCCGATCATCGTCATTTTTGTGCTATTCAATTGACTTTTCTGATATTGTTTGGGATTATGGTTTTGAAACCCCCCAATTTTACAAAAAGATTGACTAATATTGGAAAAAAGTATACACAACATACATACATTTATACGTATAGTTTAGAATTTTAATCCAACAAAAAAAATTAATCAATTTGCAAAAAAAAGGGAAAGGAATGCTGCCAAATTTTTTAATTACTGTCAGAAGGCGTTTGGGTCTCCATTGTTTTTTGAACCCAACCAGCAATGTCAACATTTTCCTGTTCCCATTTTTTTACCCATTGATGATTCATCAGTGTATTTAAATCTGCTCGTGATGATGGATCCTTTTGTAAACATCGACATACGAAATTTTCAAAGTCGGGTGAGAATTGACCTGCAAATCAATTACAAGTTGAATTTTAGATTTTAATGGGAACAATCAATTCTAAATCAATTTGAGTATTTCGTATTCATATTCTACCCAACAATATTGAACATTATGTGGAATTCTTTGTTTGTTTGTACGTACCTGCGGGCAATTCAGGAGGCGGTTCGTTGACTATATAATTGAGTAACTCAAATATTGCCATTCCGGATGCTAAAAAGTAAGAAACAAATTATTTGACAGAAATTCAGATAATGAAATGCTTAAATTAAATTTATTGTAAGTATTATGATGCAGATTGAACAAGTCACTTACGCTTTGCGCCGTTGGAATGATTTGGTGGGGGGATAGGATATACGCCAAGAGCCATTTCCACCAAACTTAGACCTAGATACCAAAAAAAAAGTGAACAGAATCTCTTATTAATAATTTAGAAATTCTAGTGTCATGATAAAGAGACATGAACTAGACCTACCCAAACTCCAAATGTCGCTAGCCACAGAATAATGGGTTCCTTGAAGGCGCTCAGGCTTTAAGAAACAAAAAGTTTAATTTTTACTTGATATTACGAAATCAAGACGATAATACAACCGTACAATAAATTATAATCCATTATTTTATTTATGTAATGACTTACCGACATGTACGATCTAGTGCCGACAAAAGAATTAGCCATTGAATCAATGAGCTGACCAGAAACTCCGAAATCACACCTAATAAAAGTTTTCAACAAAATTTAAAATGTAGGCTTGTATTTATTTAGTAACCAAAAAATAATGTGCTGAATGTAAATTTTGACTTACAACTATGGAGTTGTAGAACCACATCAGGGATAAGAGTAATAATAACAAATTAAGTCATTTTGATTATTATTTGAATGATATAACTATTACCTATAATATATTATTAAATGTTACTAAATTACAAATAAAATGAAACTAAAAAAGTCTATTACCTTGATTTCTCCTCTTGAATTAACAAGAATGTTTGAAGGTTTCACATCCCTTGATAGATAAAAAGAAAGTTATTAGGTAAACTGACATTTAGGCAAAACAAGTTACTTATACTCTCTTGCACATTATTTTTATCAATTGTTTATGCTGAACGAGAAAAAACTCTTACCTGTGAATAATATTATGCTTATCTCTAAGGTAAGCAAGGCCCTTTAAAACGGCAGAAGTAATTTTGCCTAAAATATTTTCAGGAATCTTTTCACATCTTTTTAATACCAAGTCCAATGAACCAGCATCCATATACTCCATACAGATAGAAATCTCTCCATCAGAATAGAATGCACCGTAAAATCCCACAATAAATCTTGACAGAACATGAACAATAAAAATTAGTACGAATTGTATTTTATACAACTTTTACATAAATTAAAACAATTATAAATTGATGGTACTATACTTACGGTGAATTACACTCATGAAGAACTTTTAGTTCTCTGACAATCTGTTTCTTGACAGCTGGTTTTACTTCTAAATGAATCATCTGTAAGTCAAATAACAAATAATAATAGTTAAATTTAAGACCCCTACTATTTGAAATTATTGAAAGTTATAAAAAAACATGAAGATACTCCATCACTCAAAGGATACCCGAAATCATTTATCACAAAAATACTTACTTTTGTAAACTTGTACTTTATGACATAAAATGTTGCTTACTTTTCTAGCCATTATAAGTCCTGTTGGCCGATGTAATACTTTTGCAACAACTCCTCCGTTACCAGCTCCCAGGTCACCCAATTTTTCAAAATCTACATCATCTAATTCTCCTACTTTTTGCTTTTGACATAAGAAAAATCGCATTCTTTGTCTTTGTTGATCATCCAGCTCTAATTCAGACAGTCTTGACTCCAAAATCTCCAATGAGGCAACTCTGTTGTACAAATAATTAAGAGATAATATTAAAAAATAATAAAATATAATCAAGATATCATAAGTACTTAATTTCAATTTCATACAATAAAAAAAATATCCGAAATACTTTGTCAACATTGAATTTTATATTGCTAATTTTCAACTGTTGATTATCTATACTTACTCAGTTGGATTTCTTGGAGAGGGAGGTTCTACATTCCCGTTTGAGGTACCCGTGGCCGTGGGTAATGTCAAATTTAATTTATTTTTTGACATATTGTCATATTTAACTTTCACGATTAGTAAAACGGGGGTGCCCCTTGACCTTCTTGGTTCCTCACACAAACTTGAAAACAGCGAGAATGGCAAACTTTGGGAGTGCAATTAGGGAATCACCAGAAGCAGACAGGTAGGATAGAGGGCTAGGTAAATAGATTCCACTTACGTAATAGATAATATTTATAGAAGAGACCATAGCCCAAAAGTTTTCCTATACTCAAGGATTCCTGGCACTACTTGGGGCACTCTGTCCTTCGGCGCACTTTGCCAGTTTAAATCCGACAATTCTAAGAATTTTTTTTTGGAAAACTCTTGAAAATTATCTTTTCAAGTTTATTTTGTATTTATTGGATTTGTGATACCGAATTTTATATTGTCGTACACGGAACTGGAAGAAGGAACCTTGTAGTCTAGTCAAACTGAGCTCGGGTAAGCGTCGTCCTATTTTATTCTTTGATACTGTACCGGTAAAAGTAATATACGTTTGTACTTTAAAATTTAAAGTTTAAATACTAAAATATATTTTATTATGATTACTTATAAAACAGCCTTGAATTGAATCAACATGGACTCTGACAGTGGTGCATCCAACACTGCTAGTGGAAACATCAATCGATGGAATCATTTGAGGAAAATTTTGGAAAGGCCAAGTCCATTTACTTACCCGTCATTCAATCCGACATATGACTATTTGCAAGCATTACAAGAATATGTCAAGATTTTAGTGGTGGGGGCTGGAGGTTTAGGCTGTGAATTATTAAAAAATCTTGTCCTTCTTGGATTTCGTAACGTCGATATAATTGACATGGACACAATCGACATATCAAATTTAAATCGACAATTTCTATTTAGACTTGATGATGTGGGCAAGTCAAAGGCACAATGTGCAGCTGCCTTTGTAAATAAACGAGTTGAAGGAGCTAATGTTGTTGCGTAAGATACTTTTATCATATATTATATCAATGTTAATCTATTTATATATGAGCTGCAAAATGCATTACATATGTTTTGTGTACATCTTTTCATTTTACAGACATCATTGTCAGATTCAGGAGAAGGATTTAGATTTTTACAAGGAATTTCATGTGGTTGTTTGTGGTTTGGATTCAATCACAGCCAGGAAATGGCTCAATAGCTTACTAGTAAATTTGGAAATTAATCCAGAGGAGAAGGAATCACGTATACCCTTTGTTGATGGAGGAACAGAGGGTTTCAAAGGGAATGTTCGGGTTATTCGATCTCCTGAAACACCTTGTGTTGAATGCAATCTTGATCTTTACCCACCACAGGTAATGTACTACATATTTCATGTTACGGGATAATTTTTCATTTGAGAATATGTACTCAATAAATTGAAAGTGGGTAACCATAAAATAATTCATATAAAATGTATTATCATTTTAGGTGAATTTCCCGATGTGTACCCTAGCTAGTACTCCCCGACTTCCAGAGCACTGTATTGAATACGTCCGGCTTTTGCAATGGGAGAAAGATAAACCTTTTGGTGAAGTGGGTATTGATGGTGACAATCCAAATCATATTACTTGGATTTATGAAAAAGCCTTGGAACGGGCATCACAATTTCGTAAGCAATATGTACTTGAGAACAACATGAATTTTATTACGTATAATATTAAAATAATGTTTCTGTTTTTCTATCTCTCTTTAGGAATTGATGGAGTCTCATACAGGCTTACTCAAGGAGTTGTTAAAAATATTATTCCAGCCGTTGCCTCTACAAATGCTGTGAGTATTTATATCTTTCGTATTGTCAGGCTTTTGAAAATGTCCTTTTCATAATTCATATTATGCATTTATCATTTACAGGTCATTGCTGCAGCTTGTGCTACAGAAGTTTTGAAAATTGTTACTGGTTGCTCCCGTTTCATGGAAAATTTCATGATGTTTAATGACACTGATGGAATTTATACCTACACGTATCAAGCTGAGAGGAAAGTGAGTATGACATTAACAGTACATAAGATCATTTTAATTTATTAATATTTAGATCATTTAACTAAATTAATATTTAGATTCTACCATGATAGTTATACATTAGTTGAAATTGTATGTTTATTATAGCTCCAGTGCCTTGCTTGTGATCGTGGTGAAGCGATTGACCTTACTTTTTCAAAAGATGTGACACTACAAGAAGTTTACAATTATCTCGTGGAGAGCAAGGACATACAAATGAAAGCACCGGCTATTCAAGGCCACAATGAAGAAGGGAACCTCAAGAATTTATACATGAAAAATATCACACCAGAGGAAAATCTTGAAAAGTCTTTAAAGGATGGTTAGTTTTCTCCATTAGTAATAATAGAAAAATATCTTTGGCTTTATCATATTGTATATTGTACCTACATTTTTCTTTAATAAGTACCTATAATATAATATATTTTGTCATTCTTTTAGATTTTGGAATTCCTCATGGTGGAGAAATACAAGTTGCTGATCCTACATTGTCTGGAGCAGTCTCGTTTAAAATCTTGTATGAATAGTCATGGAAGTTTACACATATTTAAGTACTATCATCGTATTTACAATTTTTATGCTAATAAGTTATAAGAACAAAGAGCAATTCCTGTAATTAAACTACAACCAATGTCAATTTTGTACCGTACACAAAGGAATTTTTCATAATAATTTTATTGCTTTTCAATCTCTCCATGAACGCGGAATCGGTAGTTTTACACATTGATTTCACACTTCCATAGTTGGACAAAACCTTTAACTCAACAATTGAATAATGTTACGAGTCAGATTCTAATGACAAATACATTGTAGTAATATTCAATTATTAACTTGCCTCTTTCAAAAAGTTAAATTAGATACTACACCTACAGATACATGGTCACAAGTTTAAAATGTACATTCATAGTCGTGCTTGTAATATCAATTTACCTGTGCATAAAAGTACTACTTTTCTGCTAAATAAACTTAGTTTTGAAAATGAACTATTAGTTAGTCGTCTTTGCAGCATATTTGACGGCAGTAATGTCCCCGTGTCGGAAATATGTCCCATTAGAGTGATTCCAGGCTTATGGTGGACGAGGATTATAAATTTTAATGTTACTTGTAGCCGTCAGTACAATGATACAAGAGTAGGAGCATTAAAATGATACTAAAAAAAGCATAATACATAAATCTAACTTACTTACACCTAAAGTTCGGAGCCGAAAATTGTGTAAAGTTGCACAATTTATAATAAAATTTTAATTAGCTCTGTAACAGAGTGTCGACGTTTCTCTCCTGGCCCATTTTTCAAACATTTTAAGTAGCAGAATGACACTTGTTGATCATCTACCCATGTTTCATTTATTAAAAAACAATTATAGACTAGACGTCGTGCTTGACCTACAGAGAACCTTCTGAGGTCACCTTGAAAACTGATCTTTATCCCCTGACGTTTTAAGAATCTGAACAAAATATACAAAGCTCATTCCAACTATATTTGAAACAATTCAAGTCATTCAAAATTTCAAACCCTTTGACACATCACACGGTTCATAATTGTAAGTACTACAACTTGTCAAAGTGGTCACTGTGTGACAAATTATCAATGGATTCAAAATTTTGACATGAATAAAATTCTGTAAAGAAGTGCGACTGATTACAAGAAAAAAATGTAAAAAACTGATAGAGTCGAGCTACACCTCCAGGTTAGGTCAGACTAAACTAATTTCTCAAATTTTTTTCAGTGCCTCCAAAAATACTGAAAATGATTGAATAATCTCAACGTCTCTTGACCTTCCTCACAATGTGACTGGAAAGTGAAAGCTCCGAATGGAGGAGTTTACTTTCTCCTTTCATCCCTTTCAGGTAATATAATTGTTGATGGGATGGATGATGTATTTAATTAAATATTACAAACATTGAGTATAAATACAAAACCTTTCATCTCACTCCCAAGCTTTTACCCAAAACCTGCATTTGACTCATATGAAAAGGGCACACGCTGAGAATATTCAAAAAATGTTCTCAAGTCATTTATGTTAATTTTTGAGCCTCTCGTATTGATTAATTTCACATTTAAAGGCTCCCTAATAAAACTGGGATACATTAAACAAACGTGGACTTGACAACAACAGAAACACATTCAGGATCTGCCTATCTAACTTCACAATCAAAAACAATAATCACCATCGTCCACTCATGTCCACCACATTAGTCTCTCCAAATGGGAATAATGTTTTGACATAATTATTTGTTCAAGTTGTGTCCTAACTGTACTCTTCCTCGGATGGCATGAGGATTCCTCATGACTTTCGCCCCATGAATTCTTATTCCAATTAATTTCATTCTCTTTATTTTCTTCATTCTCCAGCCATGTCATTCCCCATGGATTAGAGGGAAGATCAAGAAGAAGAAGAAGAAGAGAAAATTTCAGGTACAAATCGTGTGCAGTTTTTCCACAACCATAGCCATGGCCACTCCACGAAATCAATGAATATTTATTGAATGCGTGTTTACTAATTACAATTCCAATATTTCCGATTAATTCTCTCTTCCCTTGAGTTGAAATCAACGAGCAGAAAAAGAAGGGAGTGTATGCCACAATGAATTTTTTTCATTTTTTTTCATAAAAAATGTGTTCAATATTAATGTGAATTACATTTATTTATTTAAATTGTCCAATGTTTGAATATTCCATTTGTGTAATGAGATGCAGAGTTGGAAAATTCCTCTCTTGAGGAATAATTCCATCATTTTTTAATTCAAATTTTAATTCTAATGGGGGGATGACAAATGTTCAATACAAATTGTCTGCATGTACGTTGTACACTACAGAGAGAGAGAGAGAGGGTGGAGGTAGAGACGATGGATTTGTGTTTTATTTATGGCTGGCAGGATGAAGGGGAAGAATAAATGTGGATTAGTTGGAGTAAATCATGGATATTTAGGTAAATGTTGTGTTGGCTCGCTTGATATGGTTCATTTGTGGTTGGAGGGGATGTTTAGGGAAGAAGACGCGTCAATCAGAGCATCTTCTCCCCTCATCATGATCAACACAATCATTATCCTCCACCGTGTTGACGATAGACATGAATAGTGACCACTCCAACCATCCTCTCCCCTCCTCCCTCTCTCTGTAATGAAATAATGGATGCCTATAGCCAAATGGAGGGGGGGGGGTATGTTATAGTTTAGTTGTGACTCTTTTCATGCATTTCATGAATTTCCATCCCGTTTCTCCCTCATTTATGAGATTTATTCAGTTGCCCTAAATGAAAAAAAACTATTAGAGGCCTTTACTCAGAGAGAGTTTGAGTGTTGTTGGATATGAAAATTATAATATTTTGTTAAAATCTCTCCACATTTTGTTGTGTGTGTGTGTGATGCAATGCAGCTGTCTGGCTTCATGTTCCTTGGACTTGGCCGCTATCTGTTTTTGTCCGTTGGCCTCTTCGGCTCGTTATGGGTAAATGACGTGAGTTGATGGTTTATAATTGAAGCGGGACACAAGTTTTGTGGGATAATTTCATATGCAAATTAGTCCACCTACATGGGAGATATGGTTCAGATTATTGAGCACTTTATAATTTAACAGCTTGATGCGATAATCACCATCCATCCACCCAACAAGAACAAAACATGCACAAACATTTAAGAGTGTCTATTATTTCTATTCTCCCCATAGTTTTTTTTGACACAATTACCAAACAGCCTCCATGTCTCAAATCAGAGTCTCTTTTTTTTCTCACTCTATACCTGTACACTTCATCCTAGTCCTCAATCACAACACAGCTTTTCACCATCTCCAACTCTGAACTCTCTACGGCCACAAAAAAAAATTTGATTCAATTCAATAGAAATGTGCATGAATTGTGAAAAAGATAATTAAATAGTTATTATTACGGAAAATGTTTGGGGGGAGGGGGGTGAAGATGGTGAGATGGATGAGATGAAGAAAAATGGAGGTAAGTTGAAAATTTTTAGCGTTTTGTGTTCAGATAGTGAGAGATGTATTGGAGTGGCTGGTGGAAAATGTGTTGGATTCATTTGATTTGGGTTGAATGGGTGAATGGGATTGAGAAAGGGCCCTGGTGAGATATACCGGTTCTAAGATGAAATAAGAGGGCCAGACATTTATCTGCCAAGACGATCACCTTAATTTATGGGCTCCTTTTTCCCCTCTCTCTTGTGTTGTGTGAGCAGGGAGAGACATTTTCTCCCTGAATGTCCCATCCACTCTTGTGAGAGGCACCATGGAAACCCAGGAAAATTTATGTTTCAACTTGAACTACATTTTTCTACTGATTTTATCAGGTCACTTTATAGAGTCACCTCTACCCACCCCTCTCTCTGTATGTTTTTACAAAAAATGCATCCCATCCCAAGATCAAGAGTTGCACAATAGAAAAAGAATAAAAAAAATAAACTCTCTCTCTGCTCTTTTCAATCCTTTGGCTCATCTTTCTACATTATGACTCTCATGCCATGTTAAGTTGGACTATAATACAGACAATACAAAATATATTTCGACCATTATCTTATCTACCCCTCCATGGAATGGAGGGGACCCCTTGAATAAACATTGAGTCTCAAGTCTCATACCACCGGACTTGAAACATGAAAGACTAGGCTCCATGAGGACCATTTCTTCAATTTATTGCCATCATAATGTCCAGGAATTAGTATCGATTGACAGTACCAGCAGCGCCTTCTCCCTCCTTGTTCTCCAACTCATTTCAAAACCATTAAAATATCCACCTGTTCTATTTCAAGCGCATCTTTTTTCAAGACTCAAAGACACTTTATTGTCCATCTTGTTCTTGTCTTTTTGTCATCTCCCCACAAACTACAATTAACCATATCGCATTCTATCCTCATTTAATGAGTCTACAAAACCAACATTCTTCTCCCCCCTTCTCTATTTTTTGTACAAAAAAAAAGAGTTTTAGTTATTGCCACTACCACGTTTTTTGTGAGCTTCCGAACTTTTTTCGGGGGAAGGAGAGGAAACAAGAATTTGGAAGAGAATAAAACAAAACGTTTTTTAAGAGACGAGGAAAACATGGTTTTTAGAGGGGATAAGATCAATATGATGGCCTTTCAAACCATTTACAATCTTCTTGTTCTTGTGCCCACACTTTATTTATTCCCTTTTAACTTCACTCCAGTCCTCATTGTACTCGGATTCGTGTCATGTTGGACATTTAATTTGGTGGCCCTAGTGGAAAGCCGACTTGGAGCTGGAGCTCATTTATTAACATTTGTAACAATTCTTTGCTTCTGATTTTGACACATTTGACCCTCTTCTTTCTTGTTTCCGCTTTTTTTTCTTGTCTCTTGTGAAGAGACGAGAACTTTTTCAATAAAATGGTCACATGACCAGGGGGGGGGGGGAATCTGTCGGACTTGAACTCTTGCCTGCATACCTGTACAAAATTATACATTTTTGAAGACGTAAAAAGACAAGACGTCGACCCATACTTGATGAGATACTGTTGATGATGCACATTTTACATGGCAATTAGTTGGCAATGACCAAAGAGAAGAATTGAAAGAAATGGTCAAGTTTTACACGATTGACTCTCCTCCTCGTAGCAGTCCAACGGGATATAAGTTTAATGGGACGATTAATTTAGATGGGGATTAATTTGATGCAAGAACAAACTTGTCGTAATCAATTGCATTTTTATTTTGATTACAATTCATATGTACGTTATATAACTTAAATTAAACTCCAAGCCTTGTCTCATTCACAAAACTTTAAACTTGAGTACAATTTTCATTATTAAATTTACGAGTCGC
>JAQIVZ010000539.1:0-61446 GCA_034700945.1 Arrhopalites spinosus | reverse complement strand
ACCAACGTTGTCGTAATCAGGACCCTCAAATTGATTAAAAACCGAACTTTCAACCGGCAACTCGGTGGACATCGAAACATGTTCCCTTGTAAGAGAATTCTCGAGTGTATAATATTACCGAGTCAGTTTCTTCCTTTAAACGTTGATTGAAGTCCTCTGCTTCTTTCAGAGATGCCTGCGTTCGTTTCAACTCTTCCTTTAGAAATTCGACAGTCTCATCGGTAGAGGACTTTGAAAGTACCAGATTTGTAATAGTTTGTTCTGAGCGAAGTTTATCCTCTATTAGGGTTTTATTTTCTTGAGAGAGGCGAGTAATGGGGTCCACATAATTTTTCTCTAAGAAATTTAGAAAAGAAAAAGTAATTGACAACTCTTTCACTGAAATAATTAAATTAATTTCTCAAATTCCAAATGATCTTCTTACCATTCTTTTTCATAGCTACGTATTCCGCCTCATACTTGGAAAGTTTCTGCAAATTAAATGTATTATTTTTAGTTGTTTAATGTATTCTGCTTATAATTAATTTGTAGCATTATTATATTATTATAAATCTTGATCGTAAAGTACAGCATACATAGAAGAAAAGTATTATTTTGTATCACCTTGACTTTTGTTAAAGTCGAAGCTCTTATCAAATTACTCGTGTTTTCGATATGACGGTATTTTTTTGGTAGAGACACTCGAAAGTACTTTAAAATCCCTTCAAAATCTAGTACCAGCAGATCTTTTCTTGCAGCCTAAAAAATTAACATTTAAAAACGTCATTTTTATGGTAGGTATATAAATAGATTTGTACATAAATGTTAGCAATAAAATAAATTCATAGTATGTGAAATTGCAAATATTTATATACCGCCAACAGTGACACTGCTACTTGAAATAAAGTTTTGGTCCCTTCTAGTAAGAAGAGGTCAATCACACGGAATACAAAAATAAGTGGAAATTTTGCAGTGTACAGTGTTAGAAACCACTGTGACGCAAACATATGAGACTCGATCCCAAGTTCTTGAAAATGAGCATACAATTCGGGCACTTGATCCTATTTTTTTAATAGTAAAAAAATTATACCCAACTTGGAATAGTCAACGATTTATAAAAATATTAATCATTACTTACTTCCAATAACCTGTCCAGTTGGTATAATTTAAGATGTAGGCTGTCAAAGCCATCTTTGTAAAGATCACGAAATCCATAAGCATACATTATTTTCACAAGTAAACAGAAGGCCTGCTCTTCTGGCATCTAGGAAAAGGTACAAAACAAAATTCCAATAACCTGTAATGATGAAAGTCCCTGTTCCCTATTGAACTAGTATTATTGCTTCTTGATAAGTACTTACTTTCAGTAAGAGAGCCGCACCAATAAAACTAATGCCCTGGCAATAGCCGACATCCAGGTCATATAAGGCATAACTTTTAGAGATTTTATAGAGCAAATCCTGCCCGGTACCACCAGATTCTTTAAAGTAGTCATTTGCTGGAAACGTACGTGTAATATCCCTAAGGATAACATCGTCATTTGGACAATCTTTGCTAATGAGTGTCCTATACTTATTCATCATGTCCTCCTCGTTGTGGCAACCCGATAGTCTTTGCCAAATTTCTGAAATCAATTAAAATAAAGTTGACTCAAAATTTGATATAGATAAGTATTATTTCAATGTCACAATGCTTAGGAATAGCTTTCTTGCACACCAACCTCCTCTGAGAGTATCTAGAAAAATAAAACCAAGACAGGGGTTATTCTTAACTCTATTGTTGTTTAAAATATCTTGACGTGTAACTTGAAAATAAGAGAAATTTGTAACCTGGAATCCCTGCTCGGACAAGAACAGCCAGAGTTTTTGGTCTTTCATTCGAGACTACAGACCAGTCAGCTAAAATATCACTCCACGCTCTCAATTGTTCATCTATATTTAAAAAAATAAATTTGCATATTTATTTTGATTATTGAAATGGTAAATTTCTAGCCAGATTATAAAATTCAGATAAGAGGTACCATGTACCTGAGCATTCTTTGGAAACTACACCCATTCCACTTTGGATAGGCTCGTCATCATCTAAACGTATTAGCATTTACATATGAAAAATGCCAACTATTAATTTGTAATATTTAAAAAAATTATAATATTAATTACCAGACTCTTCCCCATCTTCCTTATTTGGTGTATCCATCTCCATAGATCCAATGGAAGAAGATCGGATGAACGATGTAAAATTTAAGTTAAAATTCATTTTGTTTTTGTCAACTTCACCTAAAAAAATTGTATCAAAGTTATTCTTTGAAAATGTCATTTTTTAATTTTAATTAAAAATGTACTTACCCAATGGTGCTATATTTAATACTTTGAACTTGGATCCGCCTGGCGTAACATCTTCTACCTACACAATGGAATAAATAGGTAAGTGTGTGTTTATACAAATTTATCACAATGTATGAGATGTATTTCAAGACTCACAGGGTAGAGAGATAGAGCAAACTGTTGCGTAAAGTGATGTTTCCTTCCAATCATCCAGAATCTTTCGCTTGCTGGATATACTTTACCTTTGGTTTCTAATACAAAGCGAATGGGTTCTTGAATACCCTATAGCAAAGAGAAATATGTATAACTATAGTATTCAAATATGAAACTGCATATATTATGATATATTAACTTTTATTTACCATGCAAAATTTGAAAGAGAGATATGACTACCTTAGACATTATAGACTAGACATGTGCATAACATATATTATTTTAATACCTTTATGACCAGATCCACTGCAACGGTAAAAAAAACACCAGATTCTTTGGACGTTTCTTGATTTCTACAATGTAAACAAGAGCAATTATTTAGTATTCTTCACAAAGATACAAGACTAGGAAAGGCGTACAAATTTAATTTAAGTAATGACTTGGTAATGAGTAAGTATGACTCACAATGCTTCAAAAGCGGGATCACATGCATCCCATTGACCGGTAATAACGTAAGATTTTCTATCCTGTCCATTTGAGCCAATGGACCAAGACAGCATTTCGACTAGCTGTAATTATAAATAATTTATAAGATTCATCTATGTTTGGCATTGTATTACATACCAATGGGTCGTAATAATGTAAATCAGTTCCACATAAAACCAAAGCGTACACAACAAAGTAGGAACGGTACCTGCATATCAGAATGGCGTACATGACGTCCTGGACTCAATAAGATTCCAAAACAACGTTCTACGATAAATTCCTTTGATGGGTCTGGTATTTGTTGCACTGTTAGAACAATCTGTTTTGGAATCCCACTTCGTAATTTAAAAAAGCCTAATAGAAATTAAAAATAAGTATTCATTATTTCAAGTGAATAAAAGAAGAAAAATATTTTAACACGGAATCATCCAAGTCGTTACCCTTGTCACGTGGAATGGCATTGTAGTTTCCCTTGAAAGAAAATATACTTATTACTGTTTATTATTGTTTATCAGATTGCATAACTCGTCCATAAGCATCATAATTATAATTTTACTTTTCCATCATCTTCTTTAATTTCAAATGACACTTCAAATACGGAATTTTCTTGTGGTTGTAACTCATTTGACTCCACAATATGGCTTGTATTTGAATGATTTGGAATTGTGCCCCTTGGAGGAGATTCAAAAGCTCTGGCGAAACTTTGGAATACACGATCAACCTATATCATACATGTGGGTACATTTATTTTTACATGTCTTGTCATTAACATTTCAAATGAAGAATTGATTGAAATGAATAATATTTTTCATACAGCCTCATGTACATCACAGCGGAAAGCATGGCATTGGAAGAGAGAATTTTGATGACTCTCTCCATGAGACGAAGTAAAAGCAAAACAGGCGGAATCTGGAGTGCCTCCAACTCCACGAGCAAAAAATATAATTTGATTTATTTTAAATCGTGAAATTTCCTCTTGATTTTCTTCTTCATAAACTCTGCAACAATACCAAAAAGAAAAATATTTTTAAGACATGAATGGAATGGAACAATGTGACCATTAATAAATTTAAATTATACTACTTATGAACAATTAAATGAAAAGCAAATAACTCTCTTAATTCTTTGTTGAAGGTTAAGAAAGTTGACACGTGTGTACTTTTTGAAAAAAACAACACATACATGACGTCTCCATTCGAATGGAGTGGCACGGAGACAGAGACTTGAATTGCATTAGATACAGATTGTTCATTCATAAAAGACATTAAACGTTGAATTTCCGTTTCACTTTTGGATTCCTAAAACATCATCAAAATGAGACATAAAAATTTAACTGTACATGTGTGCTAATAAAAAAATGTTGACTGCCTCTCTATAAGCTCTTTATGATAATATTTTTGAAACCACATTCTTTAATAATATTTATACCTTGATCATGGCAGCTCCCAAGTACGAAATACAATGAAAAATGACAAAATCCTCTTCCTTGACCATGGCAGATTCTAAGGGGTCAATTTGTTGAGATTGGGTGGTATTTGTGATAAGTTGCTCCTCTACAATAATTGGAGTTGATATGGTTGAATCTTCAACTTTGATGTCATTCTCCCTTGATTTTGTCTCATCATCCTGATGGGATGGTTGGTCAAGTATTGGATCAACATTTGATGATGACGTTTCCGTTTCTGTGACAGGTACTACTTTCGTAGTACTGGAATCCCCATCTCCATCCATTTTTAATTATTATTACAACTTTTGTTTCTTCTTGTACAAGTAGCCTAGTCTACAAACCCTATGGAAAGAAATAAAAGAAAGGACACTCAATATTTTATGACATACATTAGTACATTAATGTCACATTGAACAACAAATGCTACCCCATACACAGATGGAACATTTAATGTTTGAGTAAAATGAAATTTGACAAAGTATGGTTCATAGAAAATACATATTCATGAAAGTAAATATAATCTGATTTAAAAATATTTTGAATTAATAGAGAAGAAGGGGTCAAACAATAAATATCTCAAGATATGAAAGAACTTACCACATAATTTTGTGAAATTTGATACCCGTCCACTCCTATAAGCTCTGATTAATAGTATACACAATAAACAATTGTCAATGACTGTTGACAGCAGTTTGCATATTTAAAAAGAAAATGTCAATCGAAATGTAAGTAATGACACTTGAAATCATGAAGGAAAACCAAGAAAATATGGCACAGATTTTTCTTTACAATATTTTAATGAATATGACACAGTCAAGTTAATCCGATTAGGTCACCTTAATTTGAAATAAATGTCATCATAGCTAATAAATAGACTTAAAGTGGGTGTATCTGATACAACTGTATCAAAATTACAGAGATATAAATAAATCCAAAGTTTTTCCCAATTAAATCTTTGCACTTTTTTCTCTATGGCTCTAAGCAAAAAAAACAGAGAGGAGGATTTTGGGGATTGGAGAGATTTAATCAACTTTTGGATGAATCATTTTCATCTTGCCCTTCCTGTTTTTTATGCAAAAAATGATACGATACAAATGATGTGATTTCAAAAATTCTTTTGTTTCTTGTGCAATTAAAAAAGAACATTTTTTGACACAATCCCGTGTTTTTCTTATGTTTTTCCATTCCCATAATGTTGCTGAATCTTTGTTTTTGTTTTCTAGCCAGTAACTAGTTTTATATTCAGCAGTGACAACAATTTCCTATTCTCATTAAATACACGCAGTATTTCTTGCTTCTTCGTCTTAATTTTTTAAATTGATTCAAGTATAAAACAATAATAAAAAAATTATGTTTTTCCTTTCCATTTGAATAAAAATAGTTCCATAATACTTAATACACACACGTGCATTATACATGTATTCTTTAGTAAATATTATTATTTTCTAATAAAATTGATGGATCATCGTCACTGTCAAGATGTACAGGGTGATTCAATATCATCATCAGGATTAATGAGTAAAATTATGCCATTTATATTTCTACAGTTGTTCCCTTTATTTCTCCAAGCATTTTTGAACATGAGTTCTGGTACCTGGAATATCAAAAAAAGTGTATTGACTGATGCATTGAAAATCCAGAATGGAATGTCAAGTCATTTGTATTGGACACCCTGTATAAAAATAATTGCTTTGACTTCCGTCTGTCCAAATTTTTTATATAAAATAGCAATGTATGTTACGTATTAGCTTGAAACTTTACGACATTTTTAAAGGGAGAGAAAATAACTGAAAACAATCATTTTGTTCAATAAAATTAAATGGGCTATAATAAAGGAAATGAATTATGGTATATATATATATATGTGATAGGGAAGGAGTGCAAAGCCCTGCCGATGGAATCAATAAATTTCCTAACAATTAATGCCGAAATCACTGCTCCTCTATTGTTGTACTATTAATGGAAATACAATAAGCATAATAAAAGAAACTGTGAGGAAAAGATTTCACCCGTCTGTCAGTACTAAGGCCGAGTATAAAAGGACTTTAATATAAATTAAAAATTATCATCTGTCTTATACCTCTTGTCTGATATCGTCAAGCAACCGTGAGTTCCCCCATCCGACTTTTTCTCAATTTTTTTTTTCAACTTCAAAATTTTATTTTCAGAAACCACATCAACAACCATGAAACTCTTCATCGTTCTCGCTCTTGTAACCGTTGCTGTGGCCAGGCCACAATTCGGTGGTAACTCAGCTGTAAGTGAAAAAAAATATTTATAAAAAAAACAAGAGAGAATATGGAATTCAAAAAAAACTGATCAATTAGGCTGCTGCTGCTGCCGCTGCAGGTGGAAATGGAGGTTTAGGATACCCAGGTAATTCTTGGATTTGACCTTGTAATAAAGTTGACATTGACCTTAATTATTTTTATTTTTTTAATTCAGGAGGATACGGAGGTGGTGCTGGCGCCGCTGCTGTAAGCAAAAAACAATTTTTTTAAAATGTAGAAATTGAAAAATGTTAGAATCAAAAAAACTGATCGATTGATTTTTTTTATTTTTAGGCCGCTGCCGCTGTAAGTTGTTAAATCTGATCACTCATCTAGACAGACACGTTGATAAATGTCAAGATGACCAAAAATTTAATTTTATAGGGTGCTGGTGGTGTTGGTGGTTATGGTCCATATGGAGGAGGTCTTGGAGGTAATGAAATCTCTTTCATTTATATATTTGGAAATTGAAGCTTTGTATTTTTACGTGGTGTCATTTTTGTGATTTACAGGCGCTGGAGCTTCAGCTGCCACTGCCGCCGCTGCTGGTAAGTTGAAAGAAACTTTTTTTTCAGTGACAAAATTTAAAATGACAAATAATTATAGGTGCCGGTGGTGTTGGTGGATACGGAGTTCACCCCGGATACGGATACGGTAACGGAATGGGATACGGTGCTGGTGGTGCCGGTGGTAAGTTGTCAAAATTTCGTTTCTTGGTACAAAAATCTGCAATTTGTCATTTATCGACTTAGCTGCTGCCGCTGCCGCTGCTGGTGCTGGTGCTGGCGGTAAATAAAAGAGAGCAGGGAACAGCAGGAAACGTTTGGCATTCGATAACGAATGCCAAACTTTTCCTGATTGTTTAGGAGATTATTTTCCAAAATGTCTTCAGACTAGACTAAAACGGTCTATATTTTCAGGTTTGGGAGGTTTCGGAGGCGCTGGTGCCGCTGCCGCTGCTGGAGCTGGAGCTGGTAAATTTACACTTTCTTTCATGCCGCAAATGGGTTTCTTTTGACGGAGAAAGTTGACAAAATTCATTTTCATAGGTGGACTCGGATACGGTGGCGGATATGGTGGCGGATATGGCTACCCCGGCGTTGCTTCTCAAGACAACGGATATGGTGCCTATGGTGTCGCTCAAGGCAGTAACTTGAATGCCTTGAATGCCAACAATGCCCAAGGAAGCAACCTTGTATGAAAAAAAAGTCTTTTATTGTAGTCAACTGGTCAAACTGACCTGTCTCGCATTTTTAGGCCGCCAACCAAGGATCTTATGGAGCCAACGCCAACCAAGCCTACGGAGCTGTCGGAGCCCGAAATGCCGGTGCCAGCAACTCTTACAACCAACAATTCGGATCCGAAAAGACCTACGGAGTAAACCAAGGAGCCAGTAACGCTTATGACCAAAACTACGGTGCCGCTAATGGTGCTGCCAATGCTGGACAATACGGACAAGGATCCAATGTTGCCGCTGCCCAGGGATCTGCTGCCAACCTTAACGCTCTTAACGCCAACCAATATGGTTTAGCTAATGGTGTAAATGCGCAAAACCATGCATTTGCCGCTGGCAAATAAATGTATCTACAAAATCTTTCCCCTCTTCACCTTTTTCCTTTCTTCTCCCCACACACAAAAATCCGACTATTTACTCATTAATGACATAAATTAATATTTTCCACTCATCCTCCCTCTACCTCATCTATACTCTTGCACTCTTACCTCTTTTGTATTTTGTTAATTGAAAATCTGTTTCTCAATAAATCTCACCCTACACTGTTCTGTTCAATAATTTTTGTGACACGATTCATTTCATGGCCTCCATCAAAAACAACTGAAAACATTGCATACTCTTTGTCTCCTGACAGTTTACAAACTCTGCAAAGATTACTATTCCATTGAATTTACCTTGTATTTGAAAACAAGTTTAACTATTTAGAATGGAGGCATCACTCTATTTTGGAGGGTGAGATATGAAACAAAATAAATATTTATCAGCTGATAACCAAGTCCCATGATGTGTAATACGGCTTTATTTTTCCATTTTAAAAACAAATTGTTCCATTCCTACAGGATGTTTAGTCAACATGTAAATCCCATGTTTATTTTATATTGTCCATCAAGTATTTATTGGGGATTATGATTTATTTCCATTTTTATCTTTAGAAGAAAAAGAAAGTGTCATCACGTGCAAAAAAATACAAAGTATCTTTGTCTTTTTTTATTTAGGTATACTTTAATTAAAAGTTCAAAAAAAAATTTCTGCTCATGTGAATACAGTATTATTTTAATAGCTTTGACAAACTCAAAGATCAATCTAGACATTCATTCATTTCATGATGATCATAAAAATCTTGACACAGTCAACGCGGTCAATAACATATTATTCGTATATTTATATATGAACCATTGATGAATTTCAAATCAGTTTGGGTCCAACATTTGGATATTACATGTAGAAACAAGTAAAATTGAGACTTGGTCTGGACGACGACAAGAATTATTACATACATCTCTAATTCACCCAGTCCTACGTCGTTTATTCAAACTTTTTAATTAAATTTTATCTTAATGTGACTCTGAGCTGACTATCGGAGGAGTGTGCATAAGGCTAAGGAGCAATTTAAATGAATATTCTACATGGTTTTCATAGAGAGAGAAAAAAAAGAAGTGACGAGGTATGAGATAAACCACTTGATATAAGGTCATCTCATAATATATCTGTATATTTTTGAATGATTGAAAATCTTGTAGGTTCACAATACTCCACTTGTAGCTCAAAACTTGACTCGCATGCAGTCTGACAATGCCCAAAAAAATTAAATTGTAATTTATTATGAATTACTTTTAAAATTGTTTACAACTATTGTATCCTACAAGAGAAAGGGGGAATATCATTATAAATAGCTTCTCTCATTTCATAAAACTTCACAGTGTGTAGATTACCGTATTTGCTGACCTGACATTCTTCTAGTACACACACACAAGAGTCAACACTTGATATCATATTTTGTATAATATGTACATGCACTATTTAATCAATTCTAATTATTTTTCTATTGTATCAAAAGGGCTCTCAAGTTTCATCATCATTTCATACTTGTGCGTACAACGGTTATAAATTTTTAGTAATGTTAAAAGTAACTTTTTATCATTGTTTGAACAATATAAGGCTTATCGTCATTACATTGCAGTTAAAATATGACTGTGGCTGCAATAATTGGTGGTTAAACCAAAATGTTGTACAATTTATTCTTTAATAAATATCAACAATTCATAGAACATTCCTAAAGTATGGTTTTAAATTTAATGCTGACAGGTCACGGGCCCTCCATTGACCACTAACTTTAAGAGTCGTATTGACAAATCAAATTTTTTGAACTTTGTCATTAGGGTTCCATCATCCAAGGGTCAAGGGCACTCTACATTAATGCCTATTACAACAATAACAAAAAAGCATCACTAATGAACAAAGCCAAGGAAAAAGACCTAAACAGGGGCAATGAAACACTTTGAAACACGTGATGAGATTTGAAGGACACTACACCGTCAAAAAGTTATTTTTAAAATTTTAACTTTTTGGATTTTTTTGATTTTTTTTTGTAATTTTAACAAAAAGTTCCACAAATTAAAAGAGCTTGTGCTCAAAAAATCATCACAAATCAATAATTAATAATTATTCTGTATATAGTAGATATAAAATACACAATCGGTTAAAGTGTTTTGAGCAAAATTGTATGCAAAATTCTACTCTTTGGTGTTAATTTTGTAATCTTGGTGATATTTTTTTCTCTCTCATTTACTCAAAGTGCGTAAAGAGAGTCAAGGTATTTACTTGACTATAGTTTTTTCATAATGAACATATTTATAAGAGTCGGTAGTGGTGATTAGAAAATTGAGATAAATAATTGAGATGTGTTCAGACTTGTGTACACGAGATGGGACAGTCCAGTCTGAAAAGAGCGTTCAGCGTATAACCACACAAAGTTAACTTTAAATATCTGTATTTTCTAAATCTCTATAGTATATTTAAAAATTATTCTTAACACTACTGACCGGAAGGATTTTGAATAGCTCATATTATTATGTTTTTTGATTTTTAAATATCCAATCTCGAGTCACAAATACTTTTTTGGTCAGTCACTACTTCACTACTAAAATACTCTAGAAAGAGTAAAGTTTAATTGGACTCGTTAAGTTAAAATATTGAAATAAATTTCAATATCAAAATAAATAAAAAAAATATTTTTGTGATTGCATGAAGACAACGAATTTTCGTTCAAAAAGATTATCGATGAAAGGGAAAAGTGCAACTAGGAACTTGTTTTTTGGTCACTACATTGTCCTCACAAAGAAGGAAACCATCGCTGTCTCAAGATCAAGAAGAATATTCAATTCTTATAGAACTAAAAATAAATTTTGTGTAGCCAAATTAAACTTCCATTCTAATCGAGTTATTTTAACGTTAAGTTAAATCAAATTTTAGTCTAATTTAAAGTCACAAAAAATGGGTGAGGGGTCAAATAGATACGGAGGGTATGGGTCAACGGGTAAAACAAGAATTGATCCATTAATTGATCAAACCACAATACGGGCAGCAATGATTGAGGGCATGCATGAAGGTTTTATTAGCCAAATTAGACAACAATCTCAAAATACTAATGGACCTATTCAAGCCAATTTTCAAATTCCGAGAAGTAGAAGAAGGTAAGCAAAAATGTATCAAATTGTAGTCATCAAAATATTTTAGAATCAATTTGAGTTCTGATCGAGCTCATTATTCATTTTTTTTTTTAAAAAAAAAAAACTTTTTGTAGACCAATGTTGAGAACAAAGTCAGAATCTGACTTCGGAGCGATAGCAGATGAGGATGTGGAGGCCATGAGAGCAAAATTAATCAAAAGATACGGCACGGGTCATACAACCTTTCCCTTAAAGGGAGTTTCCAAATTAACAAGAGAAAAGAAATTAGTGTTGGCTGGAATTGCTTTAGTGGATTTCACATCATTTTGTGCCATGAGCATTCTGGCACCATTTTACCCTGCTGAAGTAAGCAGAGAGTACAATTATTCTTATTGTATTGTCAGTACAGAAATGTTTGTTTTTGTATTTTATGATTTTCATGTTTGTTTTTTAATTCTTAGGCTTCAAAGAAAACGGTTCCAACATCTATTTCCGGATTCGTTTTCAGTGTCTATGCCTTAGTTGTTTTTCTATCTTCACCTCTCATGGGAATTGTGGTGAGAACAAAACAATGCTAGTAATTTCATTATAGAACAAGAGAATTAAGCTATGATGAGATGACGATGGACTATATATATTTTCTGACATTGTAGATAACCCATGTAGGAGCCAAATTTATGCTTATTGTCGGGATTATTCTAGGAGGATTCTGCAACATTCTGTTTGGGTAAAAGATTAAACACACAGGAATTTATCAAGTGTTATAAAGTCCAACAGTGCGATAAATGTACAATTCTCTTTATGCATACACAGGTTATTGGACCGAATAGATGACATGACAATTTTCATTACTTATTGCTTCCTAGTTCGGATTTTTGAAGCCCTGGGTGCCTCTATGATAGCCACATCATGTTACACTTTTGTTGCTCAAATTTTCCCCGATAACATTGGTTCAGTGCTGGTAAATAAATTATATTTGTTAAGACCTTATAAAGCTTTTTATCTAAAATTTTCGTTGGTTCAATTTTACAGGGGATTTTAGAAATATTTGTGGGACTAGGACTCTCAGTTGGACCAGCAATTGGAGGATTGCTCTATGATGTATGTTTTTAAAAGTGTCTCTCCTATGACATGATTTATTTAGCGACCAAGTAATGTTGTCATTATGATTGCTTACTATGTTCTTTAGTGGGGTGGCTATGGTCTCCCGTTCTTCGCTCTTGGAGTAGTGATGCTGCTCACAATTCCATTGAACATATATCTTCTACCTTCAAGTGAATTTGACGAAGAATCGTCTCGGTCAACAAATGGTGGCTTGCTTACTCTCATCAAAATGCCCCCCGTTATCATTGTCTGTCTAGGTCTGTCTGAAATTTAATCTTTCATGTAGAATCCCTACTAAAAATGTAAGAGTATAACAAATTATTTCTTCTATGTAGTCGTCGTCGTTATAGCCAATACCTGGGCCGTCCTCGACCCAACTTTGGAGCCACATTTACGAGAGGTACAATGATATAAAATACTTTTTGTAGATTTGAGGCAAACAAAAAGAAAAGTTTGTTCAAGTATGTAAGTTGGTTGATTGATAGTGTGAGAGATGGAAGATGAGTTTTTATCAGTCTTTTCTAATAAAAAAAGGCAAACTGAACAAGTGTATCGTACAGATTTAACATGTGTAGGAATCTGTACGAATGCACATCAAAGCAAACTTTTCCGGTCTTGTTCTACATATATAGGTTAAATATAAGTGTGTCGTTTACATTATTATAAATTAATTATGACAGAAAAATCTTCCTCTGCGTCACACTAAAATGAATAGAGAGATTACGTTTCATGTATGTCAATATCAAGGGAAATATCCTTAAATGTCATTATGTAGTGAATACACTCAAATTGTTAGAATATGAATACTTTTGACAATTGTTTCATCCTCAGTTTTTTAACCTTGTTCGAGGCCACATACATTTAAGAAGTTTTTTTAAAGTCTGTTCATTTGTACTTACTAATGTAGAATGAAAAAGCTAATCAATTTTTTTATTCACTTTAATGTCACAGTTTGGACTATCGGCGAAGCAACTGGGCCTTTTTTTCCTACTTAGTTCCTTGTTGTATGCCGTTTCAAGTCCATTATGGGGATGGTTAGCTGACAAAATGAATCAAACATGGATTTTGATGGTCATTGGTTTACTTCTATCCGGTACTGGACTCGCACTCATAGGTCCTGCCCCATTTACAGGACTATCCAAGTAAGGCAAAAAATTGTTCGTATTTTTGTCCTAAATATGTCAATTGTAAATGTAATTTTTGCATGTTCATTCTAGTACGATTTGGCTCAATATTGTTGCTCTTATCATTCTTGGAACATCAGTTTCGATGGCTTTGCTCCCCACATTTGAAGCAATTCTCGATTTTGCCTTGTAAGACAATCAATCTGCTCATATTTAATAATATAAAGTGCCATATATGTATATTTGTATTCATGTTAAAGAGAGCGGCAGGAGAGTAAAGTTATCATTCCTGCTGACTCTAGTTCTTTCATCATCACATTTTTTTATGTTTATGTTATGTGAACTGTAGGGAGGGAGGTTATAGAGATGATTTATCAACTTATGGAGTCATAGCCGGCCTTTGGAGCTCAATGTATTCTCTTGGGTAAGCAAATCTACGTCATTATAATTTAATTGTAATTATTAATTTATGTATTTTTTTATTTTATTTCATGATGTCACAATTATAACGCAATATTATTGACATTTCGTATATAGGGAGGTCATAGGCCCATCATTAGGTGGATATTTGACTGAACACTATGGATTCCCTGTTTGTGCGACAGTGATGGCAGGCATGTGCGTAGTTATGGTATGAAAAATTACTTTCTTCATTAATTAAGTAGAATAATTATGGAAAATTCCATCAGTAATGTAATTAAATTTGTATGCTACAGGCTCTTGTGGTACTCATCTACTTTTTATCATTTCATCCCGTCGCTACGACAGAGTCTCATGATTCTCGTGACAAAATCACAGAGACATCAGACAGTGGGATTAGTGAAAATGGTCATGTGTCCTCGTCTTCATCGTCCTCCTCTTCACTTTGTGCTCAAATAGTGCCCGTGAACCTAGTCAATGAGCAGACACCACTTTTATCGAGAAGTTTCTCGGAGAATAATATGACTGATAATGCGCTTTTAAATCGACTCATGACCCGATCTACCACATCCATGGGGTCAAAATCAACCAATGCAGTCCTTGTCCCTATACCACCTGATCATTCTACGGATCGTTTTGATTATAGTGTGAGCTTTCCAAGAGTCTTGAAAACTATAAGTATGACAGGATTTGGTGCTGTAGAGGTTTAATAGTCCTGGAAGTAGAAACCCTGTGGATGCAAGAATACTTAATTGTTTGGAATTTTTCATGAAACTTAATCAGTACAATTAGATGAGCTAGAAAATCCTTCAACTTTACGTAAATTCATATTTCATGTCTCAGAGTAGTCTTTCAATAATCAATGTCTCAAAGAAAGAGTATTTATCCTCATATATTTTATATGAGTTTCAATGTCAAGTATCAATACTGAGTCGTGTCAGTAGTGGTAATTTTTTTTCTCAAACCATAAATGTTTGAATGGTGATGAAATCTATGTTGTATGTATTTAAATTTTAATATGAAAACCACTGTTATAACATTATAGCTTTATGTTCACCCCCATGATTACTTAATGAAATTTTTTATTAGTATTGTTATGATTGAAATGATGGATAATGATTTTTATTAATTGAACCCTAAAATTTTAATGCTATTTATAGTAGTAATCCACTTTCGTAGTCAATAAATGAGTACTGACATCTCAATTATAATAATGTGCTGTGAATCACAGTCTGTGATTATCTACTACAAAGCCTCCTTTATGCTACTTGACGTTTCTCATACAGCTTGCCTCCTTGTGAGTCTTTGCAGTGAAATTTGATAGTCAATCAATATTAACAAGCATCACAGAAATAGCGAATCAGCATTTTTACAATATTGTGTTCTTAACCTACTCGCGTCATTTATTAACAAGATTTCATGGAACTTCCATTGTAAAAAAAGTGCCTTTTATGTCTGGTTTGGTAGTGATATTTTCTTGTAGATTCTTGTGTCGGTTTGTATTTTTTAAGAAAAAGTACCATCTCGTGTAAAGAATGATCATATTGTACTATTAAAATTAAGTTACTTGCACTTGCTGTGTAAACCCTTGTGATATTGAAGCTGAAAGATGCTGTGCTAAAATAAATTATAATTTACACTCAAATTCATTCTACCTTGTAATTTTATTTAACTTTATTGGAATATTTAGTTGAAAATCGCCACAAATTTCATGAGATTTTTATTGTGTAGGTACACTGAATTCAGAAAACAAGACAATAATAGAAAGAAAAATATACTAAACGGTTGCATTTAACCTCAATGAGAGATTCCATAATATTATTCATCTCATGATAATCGTATTATTTCTAAGAAGTCGTCACTAATAAATATTAATGGATACATTAAGGTCACAATTGAGCTCATACAGAATAGTTAAAGAGAACAAATGGTATATTTATGGTCATAACATACGCTTAAGTAAGTAGCTGTATGCAATAAATACACTATGGAATAAATTATTCTAATATTCCTTAAATTTGGTTCAGAATCGACGAAGTTATTCATTCAAGTCAATAAAGAAACACCAAGAAAGAGAGAAAAAAATGAAGTGAGAAATTTTGTTTTTCAATATTTAACAACCAAGGCAAAGTAATTGGTACGAGATTAATTGCATTAAATTAATATACTTCCATCAACTATACGTAGTAAGTAGGTACGTATGGACACCCAAAAAGTTCTCATCGAGATCGAGAGTGCTATAATTAATTACCTTACATAAAATTAACATGACTACTGAATAGCTAAAATCCACAAAAATCGTGATTTTAGTTTTATAAATTACCTTTATACATATTAAGTTCAATACTTACTTGTATAGCACACTATACATATACGTTAACTATAATTGAGAAAAATTTGATAGAGAAAGATTCAAGACTGCATAAATTAATACTTGCAATAATAATTATTGAGATTTTTGACTGTTGAAATCACTAATCAAACTCTACTGACATAGTACAAGTATAATTGTGAGAGTGTCAAAATGGTGAAGAGTAAAGGAGAGTGATCGATACAGGCACAGGAAACGCCACTTGTTAATTGTTCCTGTGAATGATATTCGAAGGGAGAAATGGACCAAATCAAAGTAATCCCATCATTCATCGACAAGTTCAAATTGGTCACTTTTAGGGTTGAATACTGTAAAATTTACAACGTAAATTAAAAATTACATAATCTACATGACAATAATTGCCAAAATTTTGCATGATAGCAGAAACATTTTGTAAAACAAACCTGGGCATCAAAGGAATAGTTCATGCCAACGTTGTTCAGCAACACATTTGAGACATTGCCTCGTATACCATGGACTTCAATTAGGCCCAACATCATGGCAGCATCATCATATCCCCATTTAATTATGTCCATTTTCAATTGATTTTCGTTAGCTGTCAACCTTATATGATTATAGGTACCCAGGCTATACACGGCTACAAAAAAATTAAAGTATTCTCATCATCTTACCATACTAGAAACTAAGTTGTAAGAAAATGTGTAATGTGCATACCATTTGAAACTCCATCATCCCAATACAATTCACCAGATGCATTCTCAAAACGGGATAAGTACGCTTTAACTTCAAATTTGTTCTTTCGACTAAAGAAACATAAAAAAAGTATGTTTTAAAAGATTATTCACATACAGAAAAATTTCAGTCTCTACCTTTGGGTGGTCGTTTGAGCTGGAGCTTGAGTGACAATTATTGACCCTCCACGGTAGAAAACAGGAATAGAATTATGTGGTACCTACAGAAAAAATTAAAATAAACTCCACATGGTTCTCCTAAATAATCTTCCTTAATTTTTTTATTTGTTAGTATTCCATACTTGAACGTGTTTTTCTTCTCCCAAAGACTCTATGGGTAGAGGAAAATAATGTTGATACCACCATCCTTTTGGTAGCAAAACAAAAGTATGGTTATCAGAAAATCCCGGAGTCAGAATTGGTGCAACCAACACAGCGGGACCAAGCATGAATTCTTTTTCTACGTCATACGTACTATCGTCATGAGGGAATCTAAAAAATCAGTACATAACGTATTATACATTACATATTGACAAGAAAAAAATTAAACTCGTATTTAAAAATGACCAACTTACTCATAAAATAAAGCTCTAGCAACTGGTTCTCCAGTGACATGAGCATTAAAAAATACGGAATACATGTAAGGGAGAAGGCTATATCTTAATTTTAAAGTTTCTCTCGTTGCGTCAATCACTTCCTCTCCTAACGATGCGGGATCTTGTGGCTACATCAATAAAATTATGACAAAATGTGCACATATATTGGTAATAGATAATTATATATGTCATTAATTAAATGTTCTTACAATTCCATCATCTGTATTGTGGTTTCGACTAAATGGATAAAAAGCGCCTAGCTGTTGCCACCTTTTACATAATTCTTTGGTGGTATTGCCGTTAAAGCCACAAATATCAGCTGAAAAATAATTTATTTGCATGTAAAAATTAAAGTTCAAAATGAACATTTTTAAGCATAAAAAGAATCGTATTACCTCCAACCATAGGAATTCCAAAAAGTCCATAGGAGAGAATTTGAGGTATTGACTGTCTCATATCCTCCCAATTCGACTCAACATCCCCCGTCCAACTTCCTCCGTAATGACCTTGACCAGGAAAACTTGACCTCGAAATAACAAAGGGCCTCTCCGATGTAATGTCGCCCAGAGCACTGGAATTAAGAAATGTTAATATTTTAGTCAAATCTTTTTTGAATAGAAACAACACTGAGCAAAAAATTGGTCATTACTTGTGTGTAGCAATAGTTTCTTGAAGACCGTACAAGTTGTGTAAATCATAATGATTTCCTCCATATTGCTTTGCTGACATACATACTGTTTTATAAAACAGGAAACCACCATCCACTTGAGGAACATATGGAGGATGATCCAAATTTGATTCTGGGGGACAGCCGTCACTTTCCCCATTCCAAAAATTCGAAGGCTCATTCATATCTATCCATGCACCATTAAATGGAACCTTTTGATAATATGAAAGGAGTTGATTCATCCAATAATGAGTTACATTCGGATGAGAAAAATCTATTCAAGAATAAAGTAGCACGATATTATTTTAATTATCAATAAAATGAATAAATTTATTTGAATTAAAATAAATATGCACAGCACATACCCGGCCACACGGTTGATTTAGGGTTCCACACTTTACCAACAAATGGTTTTCCTAAGTAATTCTTAATGAAAATATCTTGTTTAATGCCATCATCATAAGGTGGATATGTTCCTGTGAAAATTTACAAAAGAGCAGCAATTATAAAACCAAACTAAATATTTAATGTGGTAGTACCTATATATTAAAATTTACCTTGTGGTTCCGCTGCACTAATACCCGGATCAACTAATGGTATGTACCGCATTCCTTTCTGCAAGATTTTCACATGAGAATTAAATAAAGTCGATTTTGGAACTATACTTTCTAAAACCAGAACACTAAAAATTGCACCTTTTCAAGGTTTTGGACAAAATCAGGAAGTCCTCTAAACTTGACAGGATCATAAGAAAAATCGTTTCTATTCTGCATATAGTCTAAATCATTCCATTGCACATCCTAAAAAAGCAAAAAAATATCAAATTTTATGCATCATAAATTGGTTTGAATATCATACTTGATCATGATAAAAAAAAGTATCTTACCACAGGTATACCAGACTTGATATTGTTTTCCAAAATTTCAGCTGTATGATTCAAAGTTCCATAGTTGAATCGACAAAGATGGAATCCCAAAGACCAATAAGGTGGTAACATTGGTTTACCAATTACCTAACATAATAAATATTTAATTATTTCTCAATTCTTGATCAACACTGAAAATGCAACGCAAGTTCCATAACATATATCTATATGTACTTACACTTGTGTACTGTTGCATTACATCTGATGGGTTTGGACCTAAAAATACTCTGAAATCCAGGATACCACCTATAGTTCTAAACGTTGCAGCGATAGAAGATCGTTGTTTCTGAAGAATTACCTCTGTAATGAAGAAAATAAACAATTATTACATAAACCAATTTCAAACATGATGAAAATTATTTGAGTAAATTTTGATTACCCATAGCATTGCTGTTTGCTAAAAATACTCCATGTGCTTTTCCATTGACATGATTCAAATTCAACGCAAACGGATGGCTGGCGTACAAATTTTTCTATTGTAAATAAAATTTAAATTCAATAAATTGTACCCGGAAATTTACCCTAATCATAAAGTCTTTAGAAATTTTGTTGATATTTAAAAACTTGGTACCCCAGCTGAAGGAACTGTATCATGATTGAATAGAACTGTACGCGACCAGTTATAACTTCGTCTCAAAGTATCCACAGTTTCTCCAATTCCATACACATAGTCAGTACCCAATTCTGTAGTCAGCTCTATAAACTGGTCATTAAAGACGAGGGGTGCAATAATACTATTAAATCTAAGAAAGGAAACATTGATGGAAACAATTGATTAGTTATGATCACTTTATTATGGTCAATTATCTATACTTACAATGGTTGCTCACGATGACCACCTTTTCTATACACTTGAATCCCCCTGGATGTACTAACAATTTCATAATTTACATTTTCCATCTTGACCCCTGGTGCTTTGTAATTAGAAGGCACTTCAAAGCGTCTATGATTAGGATCAAAAATCTGAAACGTAAAAGAATACACAAATTTAAATCAAACACCACAGCCTGTTAACAGTAATACTTGTAGTACGAAATGAATTCTTCACTCACTTTAATTCGAACGGAATTTTCAGTCTCAAAGAATACGTCAATGTGTAGGTCAGTCACTGGCTTTGGGTAAGGCGACACGACGGTACTTTTCATGGTGGCATGGCCAGAAAGTCCATACTCAGTCTCATTGAAAATTGACCACTCATAATAAGAAAATTCTTGTGGATAAGAACACCACGGTGCTGCTGAGTTGGGTTCTAAAGGCTCCCAAATACAACCTCGTTGCAAACAACCTTCTTTTGAAGAATCTTGTACTTTGGGAAAACAATCAAATTTCCAAAGAAAGTCTGGTATTTCAGGACCCTTTCCTGTCACACCAAGTGAATGTTCTGAATTAGCCTAAAACAAAAATTACATCCATTGACATTACTTTGTATTACATGTACATAAACATTTTGGAGATATTAACTAATGACTTTAGACCACAGATACTTACATTAATATAAGGTGTATTAAGAAAATCTTTTACAATCAAATAAATAACAGATAGGACGGTGACAATGATTAGACTATAAAACGTGACTCGAAGAAAGGTTGCACAGCGATTATTTTTGGTATGTCTCTTTGGCATGAAAAGTTCTTGATCATCATCTAGACTCTCAAAATTTCCATCGAATAAATGTTTATCCGTGTCATCACCCGTGGCTGGGTCAATAGTGTCCTCCCTTCGAAGCACTTTCATTTTAATTGAGCCTGGCTCACTCATCATGATGGAGGATGAGTCAGATGAGAGCAATTAAAAATAGTTCCCAAATAGAGTAGTTTCACACTACCCTGAATTGACACTTATTGAACTGTTGTCTTGTAAATTAATGAAGGCATCAAACTAATTGACTACATGACAGTAAAACGGTGAATAATTATTGTCTCATTTTAATAAATAAGACGTCACAAGAAAAAATTGGAGAAAAAAAATTCCATTTCCAGTTCAAATCCCTCAATGCCCGCAGATTTTCAAGGAAATAGCAAAAAACAATTTATTCCACTGGAACATTTATAAAATTTTATAATTATCGAAAAGTCAATCATTTATTTAACGAACAATAATATGGCGTCTTGGGACGTTTGTTACCAAGTAGGGAATGAAGATGATTAAAAAGTGATGATTTGTTATGTTTTCATATACCAAGAGTCAGCTACACGTATGTACGTATGTGTGTAAAAAAGATAAACGTCTTCATACACACTAAAGTACCTACGAGAGCTGTAGTTAAGTAAATAAAAAAAATTAAGTGCATGCCGCATTATAGTTAAATAATACTAACCGGTCAAATGTATTTCATAGTCATCATAAAAGTGAATGGATAGAGTTTTATTTCATTTCAAGGCTGTATACTTAAGTAAGCAGCAAATAAGTACGACAAGAGATAAAAATACGCTCATACATAGTAATTGGCATGCACATGAAGCTTTAAATAAACATTAACTATGAACATTTAATATTATTCCTGGTTGTGTGCGAAATTTCAAAGTTTAACTTACATTTGTCAACAAAATAGTCAGACAGTCTACCCTCTTGAAAATTACCATGATGCTCAAGAAAATTCTCACCTTTTCTCCTTACGGCAAAACAAGTCTCCTTTGTCTTCAAAAGGGTAAATTATTACTATGATTAAAATGTTGATGATATTCACAGTAAAAAATATTTAAATAAAAAAATCAATTGTAAATCATAGGCTGCTCAACATCTGTGATAAATGAAGTTGGTCACTCTGTAGAAGGTCCTTTGACTGGTGTCCGAGTTCTTGACTTGACAAGAATTCTTGCGGGTAAAATTAATTAATTCAATTTAAAAAAAACTGCTACAATGACATGTCATATTTTGACAGGACCTTATTGCACAATGATTCTTGGGGATCTTGGTGCAGAGATAATCAAAATTGAAAAACCAGGGACTGGTGATGACACTAGAACTTGGGGACCTCCATTTATAAATATTGAAAAGGGGACAATATCCTCATACTTTGTGTGTGTCAATCGTGAGTTTATTTTTCAGTCATTAAAGTTCATTAGTAGCATGAATCTTGTTGTATAAACTCACTACAATTACAGGAAACAAGAAAAGTGTTGCATTAGACTTGAAAAAGGGGACCAAGATAATGAAGGAATTGGTAAGGAATAGTGACGTCATTGTAGAAAACTTTGTTCCTGGTACATTGGACAAACTAGGTTTAGGCTACAAAGTTTTAAAGGTAAGAAAAAACCGTTAAATATCTCACTTAATAATTTCCATCACTATTCAGCCACTTTTATATTTATAATTTTAACCGCAGGAAATTAATCCAGCACTGATTTATTGTTCAATCACTGGATTTGGCAGTGATGGGCCTTATGCGCAAAGAGGGGGATACGATGTCATTGCCAGTTCTTTGGGTGGTCTATTACATATAACCGGTTCTTCAGAGGAGCAAGGGGGAGAACCATGTAAAGTTGGTGTCGCCATGACTGACTTGGCCACTGGACTTTATGCCCATGGCGCAATTATGGCTGCTCTCTTGCAAAGATATAAGGTTATTAATGATTTTATATGGTGACATTATCTGTAAGTTAAAATGTCATTTGTCAAAATGTAGACTGGTAAAGGACAAAGAATAGACTGTAATCTTCTGTCCACACAAATAGCAACGTTAGTAAACATTGGGTCAAATTATATAAACAATGGTCAAGAAGCGCGAAGATGGGGGACTGCCCACGAAAATATTGTTCCATATCAAGCTTTTAAAACCAAAGATAATCGCTGGATGACAATTGGTGCAGGTGAGTGTACATTTTTAATGCAAGATAATTATATAGGTAATTATTTATTTATCATTGAGCTGAAATTAAAGAATTTTCTTGTAGGAAATAATGCCTTATTCCGTGAATTATGTCACCGCATAAATCTTCCTGAATTGGCCACTGACGAAAAATACTCTACAAATGTTTTGAGAGTTAAAAATCGACAAGAATTACTCAAACTCATTCAAGATAGACTAGAAGAAAAGAATTGTGATGAATGGTTACAAGTATTCCAAGGCAGTAAACTTCCCTACAGGTTGGCATTTTGTACATGATTAAAATAGTATTTGCAAATAAGCACCACTTCCATGTGATAAAAAAATTTGTCTCCTCATTATAGTCCAATTAATGACATGAAACATGCTTTTGAGGATCCACAGGTTACTTTAAATTTCATATTAATTATTACCGTACTTTTTTATGTTTTATATTTGAAAGTTAATTAAGCGTATTTATTGGTCATTTATTTTTAGGTGAAGCACAACAATATGGTGAGTTTGCAAAAATATGAATGTAAAATAAATTAGACTTAATTAAATGAAATGACAGGTGAGACAAATGGGACCCATCAAATTTGTGGGTCCTGCAGTCAAATTCAGTGTAGGACTAAATGAACCCAGAAGTCCTCCTCCCTTACTCGGTGAACATTCTCGTCAAGTCCTTCAGACCATCCTTAAATTAAACGATGAGGAAATTGACAATCTTAAATCAAACAATGTGATTGCCTAAGTTTACAAAGATATTATGCATTTAATAATAAAAATAGGAAGAAAATATTGTACCTGATTAAGTTTATGGATACGACATAATATATGCAAATTATTTTTGTACACCTAGTCTTGCCAATAAATTAAATTGCATTCTAAACAAAGAAAAAATAGTACAAAAGGAAGATTGTTTCATTTATGGTGAATTACATTTTGGGAAATGATTTATTCATTAAATTCCGACACTAATCATACCTTACATTCTACATATTTTGATCGCAATAAAAACTAGGAGAATGAAGAAAGCCATAGTTAGTTAGGAAGTCCAAAACCAAAACCGACATTCCAAAAATTGGAAACTTGTCCAACATTATACCTTAATTGTACATGAAAAATTATTTAACTATAGGTGGTTTTAAGCATAATCAATAGGCAAGTTGGTGGTGAGGAGCTATTTATTACATTGGTTAATATTTTGAATATCATGTACATATTCCTTGTAATCATTGAGGTAGACAGTAAATGACCAAATATGGAGAAGGAAAGAAATATTATGTGGATTTTTTTGGCTTTGATTTTCACTTGAAAAAAAAGTCACTGACTCACACACACACTCCATTTTACATGAGCGTCATGTGTAGGAAAAGTAGTACGTAAATAGAAGATAAATTATGACAAAAGTTGACTTCTCTCTCA
This sequence comes from Arrhopalites spinosus, assembly GCA_034700945.1. Lineage (NCBI taxonomy): Eukaryota > Metazoa > Arthropoda > Collembola > Symphypleona > Arrhopalitidae > Arrhopalites > Arrhopalites spinosus. Next base: position 36,972 of record JAQIVZ010000539.1, on the reverse strand, counting down.
TATACTTTGTTCCTACATTAGTCATTCAACAAAGTAAGAATAAAATGTGTTAAAATGCACATCAAGTCCATCACTCTCCATTTCACCTCCAAGATCTCAATGAGACTTTGCGTGTTATTTTGTGTTTGTGCACTGTCCCTATAAGTATAACATTTCCAATAGTTATATTGACAGTTTCTAATATTTGATAATATATTAATTAGTTGTGATTTTATGACTAGATTATACGACCAATATACATCATCCCCAGTTTCAAGATCCCTTCTTGACTAAATCACAATAATTTATTCCTTTGGTGATTGTCAGCTGTAACAGTTTATAATCTCTTTGACTGTATACACTAATGCTCAATGCCATTTAATTTATCATTACACTAACTTCCTAAGGTTAACGAATCCTTAATAGGACTCAGTCTTAGCTTGTGTCTTTATTCTATTTCTTCGTCTACACTTATTCAAGTTTACAACATTCGTGATCATTAAAGTTGAAAAAAATAATCCATCTTATTCTTTCGAGTGCAATTGTACGAGATTGTTTTGTTGAATTCACAAAAAAAGAATTTGTGGGGCTTCTAATTGTGCAAAATAAATTTTATACAAAGGTGTGAGTTTATACAAAAAATCGAGTCAAGATGTGGTCTATGGCATTAATGTTCCTCATTGTAATAATTATACGGTTCTCAATAAGAGCCTATCATCAAAATAATCTGTTAAAAGAGATCTCTAAACTAGAGCACGACAATAAAATTAAATTTAACAAGAAATTGGAAACAGAAAATCAACTAACTGATGAGTCCTCATGTCTAGTCAAGGATGCAGATTCAGAGGATTATGATGAAAATTCAACTGGTAAATTCAAAACAATTTTTTTTTCAATTTTACAGTACTTTTTGTGGCTTTGCTAAATTATCTCAAATGGAATCCTTTATTAGTGAAAAAATTTGATAGAAATATTCATTACAATAAAAGATGACTAAATGTGCCAAGGTTATTGACCCCCCTCTAAATTACGTTAATTTCAGGTCACAATGTCACCAAGATTCTGACAGCTACTGGAAGTCGGAAATTTCATTTAACCCCCGAACAAATTGAAAAAGGAAATCGAGTCAACAAAGAATTAATGGAAGCACTAAATAAACGAAAACTTCATGCGGAGTGAACTGTCCCTTATTACTCTGTCCCTTATTTTTCCCTTAATGAACAAAGACTAGACAAATAAAACCTCATGATATGTCATCCTTGAACTGTGCACAAAAAACTCAAAAAAGTTCAAAGTCTTAGAAGCCGGAAAACAAATTATTTTACCACAGTTGTCATTGTTTATTATACCTTGAACGATTAAAAAGTAAAAAAATATTCAGTGAAATAAAATCTTTCAAAAATTACAAAAAATAAATTGCATTTAATAGTTCAATTCAATCTACCAATACTTTTGATACAAAGGTAGTGTCAACTCACATTAAATTGTAATTGAAGTGCAGATTGATTATTACCATCATAAATAGTAAAATACGTAGTTACAATTTTAGTAAATTTTGGAACACGTCACTTTAGTGTACCTGAAGTGTTTTTTTGTGTTATCGGTGTCGGGAGACTAATTCAAATGATAAATAAATAAAAGACTTGTTCTCTTTCTTTTGACATGCAACAAGGTGAGGTTTTAAAACAAATGGTTTGAATTATAGAGTGCATGATTACAAACTTTTCATGTTATTTTACTTAGAGATAACAAATTTGGTTATGAGACGTGGCACAAGTTGAAGGCGTGTCAAAGGAAGGTCAGAATTCAGTCAAATACTACACAGGACTTTATAGTTGAGAGCAGCTCATATAAATACTGGATAGTTGATATCGTACTTTGTTATATTTACTATTACATTGAGATTAGAGAGAGATACGCACCCAATTCACGTTTCAATTTCATTGTGGAATGCACATTGCGAATTATCTATAAAAGCAGTCAGTTTTAGTCAAGCAGTCAGTTCAACTGGAATGTTGCAAAACAAAATAATTTGCTGAGAAGACCATAACAAAGTGTGTGTACCTATTCGACATGAAGACAAATGAACTCGTGTTCTATGTCAATGGACAGAAAATAGTAGAAAAGAGTCCTGATCCTGAGTGGACTCTAATTTATTACCTACGACATCAACGTAAGTGTATATTTGAAGGATAATTTTAACACCTTGATAATACAATTGACATTATATTTGTATACATTTAAGTTTGCCTTGTTGGAACGAAAGAAGGATGTAGTGAGGGAGGTTGTGGTAGTTGTACCGTCATAATTTCAAGAACAAATCCTTCCACAAAAAGTATTAGGTAAGTAGCATTATTTACCATGAAAAACAAGAATATTATTTAATATTTAATATTGTAGTCATAAAGCAGTTAATGCCTGTATTACAACCCTGTGCTCCGTCTATGGCTGTCATATTTTAACTGTAGAAGGACTGACCAACGATGCCAAAAGTTGTCATATAGTTCAGGTGATATAAAATGTCCTAAGAATTACCCAGTTAAAATTTTCTTTTTTATTTACTAAGAATTCAATTAATGTTCTTAGGATGAAATTGCTAAGAATAATGGTACACAATGCGGTTTCTGTACACCAGGAATGGTCATGTCAATGTATGGCCTTGCTGCCGAACATGACCCAAAAGGTCATGGGAAATGTCACGAACCCATTCAGATACAAGACATCAAAAATGCGCTCCAAGGTGAGTCCATTCAATGTAAAATATTTTACAGTCTTTATGATCAGTGAATATATTTGAAAATTATAAATATTTTTTTTACAGGGAATTTGTGTAGGTGTACTGGATATCGTCCGATTTTAGATTCATTCAAAAACTATTCCGCCGTCTGCTCTAAAAAAGAAGTTGATTTGGAAGATTTGTGTTTAAAACAAAATTCATGTTTGGAAATGTCACGGAATGTGACCAATGATCAAACTGACAAATTCAAATCCATTGAGAATTTATTGGTAAGTTTTACCTTTGAAAATGAATCACTGTGAATTTAGTGAGACTTTGTCACTGAAAAAAATTAATTATATTTTCAGTCAAATTTTGAACAAGAATGTCAGGTCAAAGAGCAAAATCAAAAATGTGTCCAATTTAGTGCCAATGGCTTAGTCTGGCTTCAACCATCAACTTTGCAAGAAACTTTTCGAATTCTCAAAGAGACGAAAGGGGCAAAAATCATTGCTGGCTCCACAGAATTATTTAATTTGACATCAGTGGTTCAGTCAGATGGCTCACAACCAACCGTTTTTGTTCATGTGGGTAAAATTCCAGAATTGTCAGTCATTGAGAAGCATGACCAAGACCTAGAATTTGGATACATTAAACTTGGGTCAGCTTTGACAATAGCAGAGATGGTTCAAGCTTTGGAAGATGACATTCAAAGACTTCCAGGTTTGCTAGAAATGATATTTTTAACTTTACATGATTTTGAGAAAAATCTCCACCAAATTTTGACTTGTACTCTAGAATGGAGAACAAGAAGTTTTAAATCAATTGTGAGGCACATGAAATCCTTTGGCTCTACTCAAATCCGCAACTCTGCTGTAAGTAATTTTTAATTAATTATGATAGCCCTCAATTATGTAATTAATTTTTTCAACCATAGTTTGTCAAATTAATGAGTTTAATTTTTTTAGACAATTGGAGGAAGTTTGATGTGTGTAAACAAAGGCTCTGATCTTCAAATTTTTTACTCTGTATTTCAATGCTGGGCGCATCGTTTTTTATTGGGTAAGTACTCTATATTTTAATAGGTATAATTACCAAAATACTTTACCCATTCATTTTTCTAATACAGAAGATCAACATTTACTCTCCAGGAAAACTAAATTAACAGCACAAAGAAAAAGTTTTTTAACTCACCTTGAAATTCCTTATACTAAAAAGGTGAGCTAGCGTTAAAAAGGACAAAGTAAGAATCATTAAACATGACATTTAATGTAAATAATGTACTTGAATTGTAGAATGAATACACTTGGATAGAAAAAGTGTCCAAGAGGAAAAATTGCGATGCCTCTATTGTGAATGCAGCTGGTCGAATTTGCATGGACGAAACGAACACATTTGTTCATAACCTCATTTTCACATTTGGAGGCTTGGCTGTGCAAAGATTTGATGTGGATTTTGTCTTTGAAAGAAATTCTGTGTAAAATTTTAACTTTGAAGAAAAAAATTAATTTTATTCAACAGTTTCTTTGCTTCTTGCCAATAGGAAACTAGATGAGACATTTCTCGCCGAGATCCAGAAATCAGTTCTTAACGAACTACAGCCAAATTTCGTCATTAGTGAACAAAGTCAGCAGTACTCCTCAGTATACATTTCCTCAATCGTCAAAAAGTATTTATTTTTTCTTTCAAACTTTCAATTTAAAAAGATTAAACTTTGAAATAACAATTTTTTTTAATTAATTACAGTATAGTCAAAAAATTCTACATTTATATGAGACAAGAAGTGGTTGGAGTAGAACAATTTGCAGAAAGTGATTCACTGGAAAATCATTTTAAAAGCTCCCAACTTTACCCATTGGTAAATATTCCAACATACTTTTAATTAAAAAGACAATTTCAAACTAAAATTTATTTGAGATTTGACTTTTTTTATTCCAGGTTGAAAATGGAAAGTCAACAGATTTGGTAGGGAAGCCAATCACTCATGCTTCTGCTTATAAGCATGCAACAGGTACAAATATATTTGTAATAAAATAATACCTAGGCTTACCTAAAAATATTGGTTGATGTATAAAATAGGTGCGGCAAGATATTGCGACGATATTCCAAAAATTAATAATGAGCTCTTCATGGTCCTTATCGTGTCTGAACGAGCACATGCAAAAATTATCAGTGTGGACACTTCTCTAGCTTTGAAATTGGAAGGAGTCGTTGGCTACGTGTCACATAAAGATTTGGATGACCCAGCAAGAAATTCTTGGGGAATTGTGATTAATGATGAAGAGATTTTTGCATCATCAAAGGTAACTTATTTAAAAAAAAAATTACAAGATTTTTAATTTGTGCATTATTCCTTATTTACTTGAAGGTTACCACTTATGGGCAAGTAATTGGAGGAGTTGTTGCCACTGATAGAAATATTGCAAAGAGAGCAGCCAAGCTTGTGAAAATTGAATACGAGAATGTTGAACCCCTAATTCTTACAATTGAAGATGCCATAAAACATGACTCATACTATCCAGACTTTGGAATCAAGTTAAAACGAGAGTCTCCAGTGATCAAAAAAAGTGACCATGTATTAGAAGGAGAAATCCGGGTTGGAAGTCAAGCACATTTTTACATGGAGCCCCAGTCCTGTATTGCAATTCCAAATGGAGAAGATGGAGAAATGGAAATAATTTCTTCCACTCAAAATCCGAATGATGTCCAGGTCAGCATTCTTACACTATAATTCATTACAAGGATCTTTATCTAATGTGTCCATTAATTGACAGAGTAAAGTGGCAGAAGCGTTAGGAATTCCATTCAATAGAATTGTCGTCAAGGTCAAGAGAATTGGCGGAGGATTTGGGGGAAAAGAAACCCGGTGTTTATTAGTCGCCCTTCCCACAGCCATTGCGGCAAGAAAGTAAAACAACTAACCCATATTACTCATGTACAACTAATTACTAAACATTTAGTAAAAGTCTCTAATTAGTTAAATGTATTAACTAGATTTTCCAAGCCAGTTCGATGTATATTAGACAGAAAGACGGACATGTTAATCTCGGGTAAAAGACACACATTTCTTGCTCGATACAAAGTTGGACTTTCAAATGACGGACGTGTGGAGAGTCTACAAATGCTTCTCTACTGTGATGGAGGTCATACTCTAGATATTTCAGGAGCAGTAAGTCTTTTTTTAAAAATGCATACTCTCGAACTAAAAAGAAACTGTTAGTTTAAAAATAATTTATTTTGAATAAATTTATGTTTTGTTGTGCAATATAAAGGCAGTAGAGAGAGCAGCTGTGAATATGGATAATGCTTACAATATTCCACATTTTGATATTGACGGAATTGTCTGTAGAACAAACACAGCCTCAAATACGGCTTTCAGGGGAACTGGTGAGCTGACTACTTTAAAAATTAATATCATATGATGAACATCAAATTAATTCTTGGGGTTTTTTTAGGAGGACCACAAGCGGCATTAATAATCGAAGGAATTATTGACAATTGTGCATCGTTCCTCAAGGCAGATCCTGTCAAGGTTTGAACACAAATATTTAAATGTAAACTACTGATATAGTTGACTTGTCAAAATTCTATCGTAGCAATTAAATTTATGCACATGTATAGTTGAGACGACTAAACATGTACAAAGAAGGAGATGTCACACCGTATGGTCAACCCCTAATTAACTGTAACGTACAAAAGTGTTGGGAGGAGTGTTTGAGACTATCTAACTATTATTCTCGAAAAGAAAAAGTGAATGAGTTTAACAAAAAGAATGAGTTCAAGAAACGAGGAATTTCAATGAATCCTGCACATTTTGGTATTGCCTACACAGCTGTTTTCCTAAATCAAGGGGCTGCTTTAATCAACATTTATCGAGATGGATCAGTTCTTATTACAACTGGCGGCGTTGAAATAGGTCAAGGGCTCTACACGAAAATGATTCAAGTCGCTACAAGGGAGCTCTCTATAGACGCGACCAAAATCAGAATCACTGAAACGTCGACGGATAAAATACCAAATCCTACTCCTACATCGGTGAGAACTTTTATAATGTTTGCAATTAACGCTTACAATTACTTCAGTTTGAAAATGCTTTGATTACTGATTTTAGGCCAGCTCCTCCTCTGATATGATAGGAATGGCTATTGTTTTTGCTTGCCAAGAACTCATGAAGCGTTTAGAACCTTATCGTCAACCAGACTCGGACAAATGGGAAGACGTTGTAACTAGAGCTTACTTTGACAGAGTGCGTATATTTAAATGTGAAATGCTTTATTGTTTCAAGAATAACATACTTGATTTGAGTGTTTCTTATATATTTACAGTGTTCCTTGTCTGCAACAGGATTTTACAAGTATGTCATGATGATCAATAGTTTTGAAGGTGAAATTATTACATCACACTTTGTGTAGGGTACCGGGGATTGGCTGGAATGCTGACCGTGTTGGAAGTCCTTTTAATTACTTTTCAACAGGAACTGCTGTTACTGAAGTGGAATTGGACTGTCTAACAGGACAACATAAGGTTTACTATTACACCAATCTAATTAAAGTGTTGCGACCCTTGCTACTTTTATCAGTTTGTTGATTCCCGGGTTATTAGTTTATAGATGTCCACATCGTCATGGACGTAGGAAAAAGTCTCAATCCTACAATTGACATTGGTCAAATAGAAGGAGCATTCTTACAAGGTATAAAAATTTGACTAAGATGTGTATTGAATGTCAAGACTGATGTGTAACTATATTGAAGGTGTCGGATTTTTCACAACCGAAGAGCTTGTACTAGCCAAAGACGGTCAACTTGTCACTGTGGGTCCAAATTCATACAAAATTCCTTCAATTCATGATTCCCCAATGGAATTTCATGTTTCTATTCTTCCTGGATCGTCAAATCCCAAAGCAATCTATTCATCCAAGGTAAGTTTGGAATTGTACAAGTTATTCGTGCTATGACTAATATTTAATATCTAATTAATGATAGACGGTAGGAGAGCCTCCATTACTTCTTGCAACCTCTGCATTTTATGCCGTTAAAGATGCCATACGTGCCTATAGAGAAACTCAAGGTTTGAAGTTGGACTTTAATTTAAATTCACCAGGAACTATTGAACGAATTCTAATGGCCCTCCAAGAATGAATGGCTACATACTACTAATGTATTACTTATTTATATACTTAGTTATATGTCTATTTAATACTAGAGTTTACTTTGAAGAAAAATATATAAGGTATCACATATTATTATATCTGTAACGACGTCGAATGCGTAATATTTATTAATTCATGAAATACAACCACATCAACAACACATGAGAAAATGACCCATTTTTCTCTCCTGAGAATACATCAAAATTTGCTGAGCAGATGAAAAAAAGGACAAAAATTAAATGATTCACCGTTGCTGACGAGGAGTCCGAGAAAAAGTCTTGGATTTCATGTAATTTGCATACTGAGCCTCCTGAGACTTGACAATTTGTTGAGCTTCATCAAAAATACTTTCGGGGAGTCGAACCGCTTGAATCTCACTACCTTTGGTGAATACTTCATCCATTTTCCAGAATTGTAGTCCATCCTACAATGATCAATTATAAAACTATTTTATTCCTTGTACTTTTCATGCCATCGACAGTTTGACAGTGAAAACAATAAAACATAAAACAATGTATTACGTCTACGATTTGTAGACGCAATATTTACGTCACATAAATAATAGCTGAAAAACATAATTACCTTTGATGTAAGGGTGGCATCCTTCAATCGAATATTCATAAGATGATCAGAGACTACCATTGTCCCAGAAATGTTTGTCCCATTTTTCAGGTCAATCGAAATTATTTGCTCCCCACACATGGACAGGATGTCGTATGGAAACTAGATTAAAGAAAGAGAGTTGTAGTTACCGACACACAAACGAATATATAATCATGAAATTTGTAATTGACATGATAATTAATTATATTATTTCTTACCATTTTCCCGTAACAGTCTTCACAAAAAACGACGAACGAGGAACGACGACCAGAAATTTTAGAAAAGCACCCAACAACTTTCAAATCCGCACTTTCCCGCAAAAAGTAATATGTAAATGACTTTCAATTGTAATTAGTTTAGCAAAGGGAAACAATTTACAAAACACCAAATTTATTTTTCATTTTAGTAGTAAATTACAGAAGTGACAAAAAAGTGTTTTTTCCCAGCATGCATACATGAAAACATTTATGAAAATCTAATTAAAACCATCCTTAAAACTACAAATACATAAATCACATTTTCAGTAAAATATATTGTCCTCGATAGTCTGACCAGACTCAAAATAAATGATCTTTGCAACAATCTTAATTGGACCTTGTGTATGATAACCTCGATTAATTATTTTAGCTAAAGTGAAATTTTGTCGAACAAAGAGTATATCATTCTCTCTGAGTTGTTGAGCTGGACAAAGGTCGTTCCCACCGTCACCGGCATAGTAAACTTGATCAAATGGACCATTTTCAATTATGTATTTTGTAAGAGCTTTCCCTTTACACATATTCTTGGGACAGATTGGACAGTCACTGAAAAACAAAATAGAACAAGAATAAATTTCTAAAATCAAAACATATTATCTTGTAACTAGGAAATAAAGTGACGTAAGTACGTTTGTTCTTCAAAGGGGCAGATTTTTAGGTAGGGCTTATCACCATAAGGAAAAGCATGATTGGACAAAATTTGGCTGGGTACAATTGGTGGCTTCAAATTGGACAGGCACGTTTTGATAAAAAAATCATTGGCATCCGAAATTATTATGAGACGACTATCAGATTTCTTTTTTATAGTTGCGTAGATTCTTTGCAGTAAATGTTCCATTCCTGAAATACAGTACAGAAATTACAAAATCGTTTACTATTTCAACAACCAACTAAAAAATAATTTTGTCAAAAAGTTCTAATAGTCTCATCTTTACCAGGAGTAAACTCCAGTTGCTTAATTTTTTCTAAAAAACATCAAATAAAGAAATATTAGTTTTTGCAGTTTTATGGGAAAATTTTCAGTGTCTTGAAATACTGAAAAATTAATTTACCTGCCAAGACCTCAATGGTAGCCCCTTCAGAAGCTATAAAACGAAATACTTGGTCCATAAACTCTGTCCATCCAATACTATTTTGTGCAAAAGCAATTTTCCTTAAAATTTTGAAAAATATAAAAACATCGTTTAATAATCTCCTTATAGTCTTACTAGTAATGACAATAATTTAAATTAGTTGTCACATTTTACTCATGTGCAAACTTACATGCTTTCAGGAATGGGATGTGGAACCTGAAAAATAAACAAAAGCAATAGCTAATTTAGATTTAAGAACAACGGGCACTTTGATTCCTTATTTTCCCATTGTGGCATATTTGACTTACCACTTCCGCAATGGCCGTGTCCGAGTTTTCATTGATGATTGTGTGGTCAAAATCAAAGGCATAAAGGTAGCGAGTATTGTCCTATAAACAAAGAGAGTCACAAATCAGTCCATTAATATACAAGTTATGGAATAACATGCTTCAGTTTGATAGTACATGATATTTTATCAAATTTATGTAGTAAATACTTGTTTCGACCAACAATCACAAAGACGTGCCCAACATGATTTTTTTTGTCTTCGGCCAAACACAGATGCCATTTTTGTTCATCAATCACAGACAAAAAGAGTTGCAAAATGCCAACTATTTCTTTGGACTATTATTTTTATTTTTATTATAATCAAAGGAGTTGCATAAAATATCATTTGCCTACTACAGTTCGAGTGCTTGCCAAGCGAATGAACTGCAACGTGCACGTGGATTCACAATGGAAAAAACTAGAAAAATAATATTAGGACTTGCAGACTGGGACAATTCCTATGACATTCTTGCCACTGTGAGATTGTCGGCTTCAAAAAAAAATATTTTTTTGCCAATATATTTAGTAGGGAATTTTTTAAAAGCACATGACTGACTTAACTATTATGCAAACAGCATGAAAACTAAAAATAAAGACAAACATTGACAAACAAGCATGTAGTGCCCATTCAAATAATTTAATTTAAATGATGAAACCAAGAGAGAAAAGAAATTCCAGCTGTTGTAGTAGCGCAAAATAATTAATATTATTTGACAGTGAATGTTGGTTATGAATAGTAATTAGTTCTATACTAAATTAGTTGGTCGTAGATACTCAAGTTAAAGTATAATAACATTAGAGAAGAAGAGAGAGAGCGAATAAATTCAGTCATTAGGTAATTATTTAGCCGTCGTCGTTAAATAACTCTTGCTCTGCTTCGTGTTTTATGAATCTGTCAACAATAATATGAGTCATATAAATATACATGACTAATAAATGTAAACCGTTATTGGATATACCTAGTTAAAATATATTGACATAAACGTTATATAAGTTATCAATAACATTAATTTACAACATTAAGCATGCTCCTATAAACATCCGGCCTTGTAATAATTACAAAAGTTTATGTAGCATTATATCTGTCAATCTGTCATAAATCTTAAATTTAATGATCATTCGATTTGGCCGTCTCTCTCTCCTTTGAGAGAGATGGAGATTGATGCAGGTTTAGTGACGTAATGAAAAACCATTTTCCAAATTATTGTAAAATGTAATAAGTAACATCTGATTACTTTACATGAAGTGTAATAATTGTCTTGTGGAAAGGAAAAATAATGAACGACATTCATATTGACAATGACAATATTTTCTCCAACCATCAATTTGAAACCAATTAGAAGGTTGGAAAAATGTTCTACAGGAGGGAAAAGCTGCTTGGTGTAATTTAAGTCAACATCATCAGTAGGTTATATGGATGCGGTGCATCTACTACATGGAATATTACGACGAGACAATTAACTATCAACCAAACCATTGATATATATCGTCTATTATATATATACCTTTTATTTTATATGTACATAATATTTATGTAACATTATTTACGTAGGTGTTTGTTAACTACCCGTAGGATTCAACTATAGTGACATTCCATTTTTATTTCTTCAATTCTCCTCCTCTTGTCTACTCAGAAAAATTTGCTTGCTACTGGCATTTTATTGACTCTGAATTCTTCTAGGAATTCTACACAAAGTCTAAATAACTTTCAAGACACAAAAACAATTTTCTACTACGCCACACAATCTTGGAGACCAACTTTAAAGTACACAAAATTAAAATACTTTTCATTTTTACATATTTTTTCCTCAAAGACTGACATTGAGCTTTGTACAGGTATATTTAAATTCTTTATCTTTGACGACACTAATCATTATCCAATTTATACTATGCTTTACTTATGTAGAAATTAATTAGTAATAGAACTAAGATCATATTTATTTGGATATTGTAGATAAAATGAATTCATCAGGATTTGCAAAAATATTCTTCCCCCTCGGAGTCCTTCTCTTCGTTTTCCTCATTCTCCTCCCAATCTCATTAGCAGCCGACGGGGCTGGTGCTTATGGGTCAAATTGTACCGTGGATCTTGATTGTAATCAATCAATTGGTCTTGCTTGTAACAAAACTGAGTGTGACTGTGCCAGACCATCGGAGATGAAATATGACAAAACTAAACAAGCATGTATCGTCTTTGAATCATTTTCTTGTGAAAAAACTCCACAACTCAATGCAACTGAATTTGGTTGTACAAAACGATCAGCCTGTGTCTCCGTGCCTGGACCAAATGCAACAGGTAAGGCTCTTTTTTTATTTCAAGTTCACACGTATCAAAAGTGGAGACAAAAATTACTCGACAGTTCTTCTACTGACTTGTGGACTTTGTTTAAAATGAGATAACAACCAAAATAATTTAATTAATTCCATGTAATTATGATTTCAGAGTCAAAAATTTGTAAATGTGAAGCCGGGTATAGTGCAACACATGAACATTCTTGTAATGGAGACTTTGGGACAAATTGTGATGAGGATCAAAATCAGTGTAATCATTTTGCCCTCCTCGTCTGCGAAATGGCTAAAGGAGAGCCAGTTGGAAAATGTGGATGCTATGAACCTCATGAAAATGTCTATGAAAACTCGAAATGTGTTGCATTAGCTGGGGGAAAATGTGCCATCCATAAGCCTCCCTATGTTCTTGACTGTGTCAAAAATGCAACTTGTATTCTCCAAGAAAGTCAAACCACCAAAAATACCACAGGAATTTGTCAATGTGACAAGGGATTCACCAAATTAAGCAGTGGACGATGTGGAAGTGGAAGTGGTGTTTCGTCAGTCATTTCAAGTTCCCTATTAATCTTAGTAGCTATGCTCATCACACAATTTTCAGGGGTCAAGTCATAAAATTTTGACTCTTTCAATCAAACTCTTATTAGTTATTATTATTACATATACATGTATGTATGCTGCAGATTATAAACTTATCCATGTGTTATGAATATTATGTATAATTCAAGGTAAATTAAATATTACAGGATAGCTAGTCGTTCTCAACCTGTAGTTTATTTCTCCCTTTGTACATATTCAAAGGTTAGCACAACACAACTTATATTCAATTGAAAAAAATTGTAGTATTAAAATAACATGTTGTAGTGTTTTCACAGGTGTTACCTAAATAAATTAGTAGCGTATAACTGTATGGTTATATTGTATGAGGCAGGATCATAAAGAAAGACAATTTTTTGACAATATTATTATGTATCAAATGTTATATGTATTATTATTATTACATGAAATGAACCAAATTACAACAAATGCATACATTTTGAGGAAAATATAAAATTTTAGACAATAACTTTTGCTACAATTAATTTGTTAATCAACTCCTTAGCAAATGATTGTAAAAATTTTACATAAAAACCATGTACTCTTATCTTGTAATAAAGACAATAATATTAAAATTAAAAATTAAAATAAAGTAATCATGCATTTTAAAGATAAAATAAGTAGACATTATTCGGTACGGGCTATTCATTTAAATTCTTACAAAGGTGACAATTATGGGCAATGAAACCTAATTGTCAGTGATGACTTTAATCTAAAACTTATGGAGTGTATACGTACATACTACTCCACACATTCAAAAATAAACTATTGAGATTAGGTACATGTTGTAGCTAATTTAAATTTTGTGTGAAATCATCCAAAAAAAAACTTTCTTGTGATCATTCCATGTAAAGGTAACCATTTGAATTACAATTCATCCAACTGTAAAAAAACAAAAATCATATTGTATAAAATTAGAATGTTTAAATGTTATTTAAAATAATTAAAAAAACAAATTGAAATTCAATGCTTACCAAATCTGAAATATCTTCTATCGGTCGCTCTGGCTCAATCTCATCAGGCACTGCAGAAATAGGACCCTCATCCTCCACTTTAATTTTTTTCTCAGTTCCATTTTCATTCTCTTCATTCCCTCGTCCCCGTTTGCGAAAAACTTCATGACCAGAAGGACGATCAGCTCCAGTCTCCTTGTTTACTTTTAGTGGGAATGTTTTCTTTAATTTATCCGTCAACTCATGGGATAGAACAAATTGTTCAAAAAACAAGTCAATACTTTCATTGATTTTGTTTGATTTCAATTTGACATCTTTGACATCTTCATCAGTCTGATTAAGAATAATTTTTCTTGCAATGGCTTGTCTCAAAATTAATACTGCTGGGTCCACGGGTCCGAATTCTGGATTAAATTCATTGATGGTTTTTGCACTGATAAGTTGATCCATCAAATCATCTTTCTCACTAATTCCATCAGCCCCTTCCAATGATTCCTCTTTTATGAGGGGTGCAAAATGAGGAGTTGAAATATCATCAGCATAACAAAGGTCAGCGTGAATGAAGCCCTTTGTACATATTAGAAAAATTATTACAATTTATTTTCTTACGGAATGTCAAATGAACTTTTAATTAATGTGTGGGATTGACATTTTTAAACAAAACAAAACATTGCAACCTTACTTTTCGCTCTAAATCAGGTATCAAAACTCCCACTGCAGCATTCCCATTTTTTGTTTTTACTCTTCGTACAATAGCTACTCGATTCAAATTGCCTAAAGCTGTCATCAAAGCATCCAATTTTATAGCTGCCACCTAAAATAAATAATCCGTTCATTATTTGCATGAAGTAGAATAATTATAACATTAGCAATCAACACATTATGTAGATTCTCACAGGGTTATTGTCCTGGGCAAAAAACATGTCAATACCCTCTCCAATTAGGTAGGCGGCATGAATATTTTCTCGAGGAACAAATTGAAGTAGTTTGAGACAAGTAGCTCCTGATGCATAATTATCTTCACTACCTACATCTAAAATTAAATAAATAACTTATTATTATTATAAAGACCATTTATTAGTGGGTCTGACATTGGTGTTTAGAATGTGATAAAAAGTAATACCTGATGTTGAGACAAGACAGTCTCCATACTCATAAGCATCTCCAAGATCGGTTTCATCCACAGTTGCACCATCGTTGGACGTCCACACAGTTTCCTTTTCAACCCCTGCAGACAAAAATGCACTCTTGACAGTCGTAGTGTTCTTTCTGTTGATGATCAATTTTTTCACTGGAATTTCGAGTCCTTTTCCAAGCTCAAAAACGATATTCCATGGCATGGATTTTTTAGATTTGTTTGCCACCATGTTCAGAATTTTTCCTAGAGCTTCTTTGTAGGTAAACAAGAAGAAATTTTTCTGCAACAAATAATAATTTAAATAAACATTAATACAATATGTCAAAACCTCTATTTCTGAAGTTGTAAGAATTAAGTAGTGAAAATTACCGAAGGGCAAACAAGTTTCTTTAGCAAGTCGTAGTTCTCTTTTTGCATGGGAGTCATTTCAGCCAACTCGACGGGAAATCTTAATCAGACATCATTTAATAATTATGAAGGACTCAAAATATATGAAGATAAATGTCTATCAGTATTGACTTTTACATCATAGTGAGTTTGATATCATGCTCTTCAACGGTCGACTGAAGTTCCTTCAGAACGTCGCCATCCAAAAGGTACGATTCAAAACTTCCAAAATACAAAATTTTGAAAGCAGTGTACTCGGTTGTTCTACAAAACAAAGAAGGAATTTTTGGTTGATTAATAAATTGAAAAATCATGTTATTTCACACAAATGAAGGGAATCACTTACCCAGCTTGTTTTACAATGGCATTAACGGCTTTAAATAGACTCTTCAACACATCAGGGAATAGCTTCACAGGCAATGCAGAGTCAAGATGGAATTTTTTTAAGAGATCCCAATTTGAAGTCTCAAAAGAACAATGAGACAACTGATCATGTCTTCGAATACAAACCTCATCACATTTTTCAGAAAATATCTGTAAATTCATTGGCCAATTTAATTTTTAGCAATGTCAGTTTATTATTATGCATATTTTTCAGAAATAAATATTTTACCTTGTCTGACACGAGTTTCGTTACAATTTGGTTAAAGTCCTCATTCGTTCCTTTTTGTTGATCCGCCTCAACAACGAACAAGTACAAATCCTGTCATGTTTTAATATAACGGAAATTCTCAATCAAAGTATGGCAGCGCACATTACAAGTTAATTATAATAAATATTATGAAAGACTCGAGTCATTAAGATTAAGCTGAGTTAACCTCAACAAGAAGAAATACATGACACATAGTAAATTACACATAAGATGCAAGCCTAGTAAGTATTATGCAGAGATTAAGAAAAAAAAATTAAATCTTGTGTTAAGATTATTACCTCAGGTTCAACTATCTTCTTGGGTGGCATGATGAAACAAACCGGAGTGCGACTGCTCTCACAGAACACAGAATAGTTATCACTTAAGGTTGAAGTTAGTTAACCGTGGAATTGTATTTAGTAAATGACGATCTACCACCGACACTTCAGGACGATTTCTCAACGAATCTCAACGTCGGCCAATTTTTTTTTTGTCAATTTTGAATATTTATTCCGCTCCGCTCCTAAGGACGTCTACTGTTTTAACTGTTTTGTCTGTTGTAATTACAGTTAATTGACAATGTCAATTTAACTGAAATTAATATTCCCCATCCATTCTACTTTGAAAAGCAAATGTTTCTGAATCTAAGGGCACCTTTTATTACTTCGAATGACCTTTGCTTCATGGGGAAAAATAGGGTCTAAAATGATTTCCCTTCAGGAACATACATACATACTTCACAATTCACAAAGTATAGACTTGCAAGACTTATAATTCCAAAATGTACCAAAAGCATCAGGATGATCGTATTATATATTCTACTACTCTTGGAGAATGATAAGAAATTATTTTGGTATCTTTTTATGAAAAAGCCGAAAATAAACAAAGAATTCTGCTACATACATACTTTGTTATTGGACTTTCATAGTATATCAGAAATCCTTGTCTTGCAGGGTCTTTGTTTTTAAAATTTTGACTTTGTCAAAAATACTCCAAAGGTTTATTTCTTGTAAGGATTTTACAATTAGTGGTGCATGACAAGACAACTGATTAACAGTAAGTGTTCCAAAAAAAATTATAGTTTATTTTGTACTGTGTACATGTATAACAAATTAATGTCATGACACAGAAGCGTCAAATATTTTGACTCCAAAACAAGCAATGGAATCAGCTATAAAGGCAGCCCTCAAAACAAAGACATTGAAGGACACGGGAGTCGGTGGGTCAGGGTGCATCTCAAGTGGAGGAATATATTCCATTGACAGTGGACAAGTTTTCATCAAAGTCAATCATCGTTCCAAAGTAAGTTCAAACAAGAAACTTTACTAAATAAAGTGTTTTTATAAATTTAAAGTAAAATGGATTTGATAGGAAAAGGAGATGTTTACTGGTGAGCTGGCTTCTTTGGAGTCAATATGGGCTACACAGACTGTCCGGGTTCCGAAACCCGCATGTGTGGTTCCATTTGGAGAATCTTCCTGTGCTTTAGTCATGGAGAGTGTGAAAATGAAATCATTGAACAGTAAATTACAGTCCGTACTTGGGGAACAACTAGCGAGGTTAACTGAACAAATATCCCTACATTAGCCGTATCATATGTATGAAAATTAATTTGTATTTGTCCAGGCTACATCTTTTTAATTCCAAATTACTTGAAAAAACCCGAGACGATAGTCGGGTTCAGTCCCACATTGTTGATGATTCTGGGGAGCATTCGAGTCAAGTCATTCCAGTTCAAAAATTTGGGTTCAATGTCCCAACATCATGTGGATACATTCTACAAAACAACATCTGGGAAGATGATTGGATGACATTTTATATTAAGCATAAACTTCAATTTCAAGTAGATCAACTTATCCAGACAAAAGGAGATAGAGAATTACTAGACTTATGGGGGCCTTGTTCTCAAAAAATTGAGACTATTTTAGGCAAGATCAAGCCTCCTTCTTCCCTCCTCCACGGTGACCTGTGGAGTGGCAATGTAGCGGGTGCTGATGACAAACCAGGTAAAATTTAATGAATTTACATTCATTCGGAAGTATTCTTACATTATTATAATTTTTGTCATTGCTTTAGTAATTTATGATCCTGCCTCATTTTATGGTCATTCCGAGTATGATTTTGGTATAGCCAACATGTTTGGAGGATTTGACAAAAATTTCTACGACGCTTATCATAAAATTATACCAAAGACGGATGGCTATGACCAGAGACTTGTCATTTATGAATTGTTTCATCATCTCAATCATTGGTAAAAAATGAAAACAATTTTGTACTGTACAATTTTTTCCAGTGTAACAATGAATGTGCACGTGGTACTATACGAGTCTAGTACCCATTTTAAATTATTTTTATTCTTTTTCTCGTGTTTCAGGAATCATTTTGGAAGCCAATACAGAAGCTCAACTTTACGACTAATGCGACAAATATCATCTTTTTAAATACATACAGTGTAGAACTGTATTTTGTATAATTTTCGTGAAACATTAGTAAGTAATAGGTATACAATATTTTCATAAACATCACAAAATCATTATTAAAGAGACTTGCTTCCACTAAATTCTGTATAAAGTTGTACAGCATTTTATTCATGACATAATTCAATTATTTTTTTGCCTAAAACTATCACAATGTACCTGTATGTTGTGTCCCTTCAAGTCTTATGAACAATACCTCTGTAAAATTCACAGAAAATCATACCACGGTATAACACTAAATAAATAAAAAATAATGTTGAACTAAACATAAATGTTTTCGCCATATTTGATTCTGCAACATTGATCGTTATTAGCAAGTCGCAAACTAAAATATTTTCATTTTGTTTTCCCATAACTAAATGTCTCGGAATCGCCCTCAATGTATGTAATTAATATGAACATTTGCAACAATGTAGAAAATAACGTAACTAATACAGAATTAATTTCTAGCATGTACATAAATATGTGAGTACTTTTAGAATAAAAAGTTTTTATAGTGCAAATTCAAAATTTTGCTGTCTTTTAAAATTTTTACAATGAAAGCTCAACATTTTCCATTATGCAAAATCCCCCGAATTAGTAGATACCACTAGTTGAATTTTTGAATGCACAATAAAAAGTTGACTGCTCATAAACCCACCTGATACATTTGACTTTTGGAACGAGAGGAACAAAAACACTTGAGAAAGAAAGTATGGAGGCATGTGATGAAAGAATGGAGTTGCATTAAGCCTTGGTGTATAGTACACGTTATAAAAAATTTCATTTGATTGATGATGGACAGTATCTCTATGATTGGATAGGATAGGCTTGATAATTTCAGAGTCTATCACATAATAAATTGTCCAAGTCACTTCAGAACCACGTACGGACGGCCTAATCCCCCCAAACTATTAAAGTAAAATTTTGCACACGGTACGACTCACTCTCTCCACAGTCTTCCCAGTTGGCCAATTGCAAAAAAAAAACAAACTTGCCAAAGTTCCTGCACACGGACCTCATTTCATCAGAAGGAGGAAATTCATCATCCGTTTCGGTAACGTGATTGATAATTTGACAATCCTCACTTTCTTTCATTTGTAATTGTTTCACCTGATTGTACTGAGATACTCCGAATTTAATTATCTTAGTTCTCAGTACAATGTGTGTGATTAAAATAATTGACTTAAATGTAATAATTAAGTTGTATAATTATTATAGAGACGATGGAGTTAACTTGGGAGAAATGGTTAGTGATGGGAGCTTTAGCCTTAATCTCAATCTTCCTTGGCATGCTCCCATACTTGATTTTTACCTCAAAATACTTTCCATGGTCCTCTTCCCAAAATAAATCCAATGAATCTTCTTTAAGATACAAAATAATTTTGACAATTCTTTCCTGTTTCGGTGGAGGAGTGCTCCTAGCCACTGCCATTGTTCATATGTTGTCTGAAGCTCGAGTTGAATTATTTTCGATTCCTGAAATTTCAAATAATTTTGAGAGTGATTATCCCCTGGCTGAAATCCTCACCCTGGCTGGTTTCACTCTTATTTATCTTGTTGAAGAAATTGCTCATTTTATTATGGTCCATGAGCACTCAGATCATCATCATGAAGAGCATCATCGGGGAAGTCGGAGTTCGGTGGCTCACTCCATTAGTCTCTCTCATCGTAAAATGTCAATCTCCTCCTCCATTGAGAATACTACAAATAGTCTCGATAAATTAGCTGCCTCATCTTCCTTTGAGGATGAGCCCGAACCGGCAAGTAAAGTTGGGTCAACTTTGAGATCTTTTTTGGCTCTCATTGCTCTCTCCTTCCATGCCATCATGGAGGGAATTGCCATTGGAATTGAGGTTAACTCTCCTTTTTTTAAAAAATATTATGACTTGCAAAAAATTATATTCCCCTTCATCTTCCTCCTTACTTCATTCAAACCAAGTTGAAAACCTTTTGAAAAAACCTGGCTCCTCTGTAATTTTTAAGAGACAATTTTATTTGACAAAAGTTGACAACAAAGTTTTTTTCTTTTGATAAAATATTTAGAGCAATGTACAGACAGGCTTTAGTTTTTTTTCATAGAATGAACATGCTTTGAAATTTTGAACAAATTGTCCAAAAAAACTGTTGGTTCAGGAAATGAGGAGACAAAGGGAGGAGATAATATTGTTACATTTCCTTTTCTCTTGTTTTTTTATCTCTAAAAAGAAGGGAGTGAAGGCCAGGACACACAACAAAGTTTTCCCTCGGGTCCTCCTTTTTTTAAAGACTAATGTTTGTACCTCTCCACTGTAATGGTCTCAATAAATCCGATTATTCTTTTTTTTTGTTCGTTTGTCCTCATCATAAATGAAGATGAGTGTGCTAAATGATAATAGTTGTTGTCTTGTCTCAATTGTCCATGTTAGCTGCTAAGATCCGTTATTTGTTGTTCTTCTCTTTGTGTCTCTCCAACTTTCTCGACTTGTTTTTTTTTGTCTTTGTTCTCTCGTTCTGACTCAATGCTTCCCTGTGCGTGAACTGACTCACAAGTACTTGCGGACAAATTATTTAACGGAGGAAGAAATAACTAGAATTTCAACTTATCAAAAACTAATTCCAAGTTTTTATTGTAAACTGATACCTCACTCACGTCATCCTTCCCTCCCCCATCCATTGTCAACAAAAATGACGTCAATTCGTCGAACAAACTTTTTATTAGTTCAAGTTTCTATTTATAATTTATGTTAATTAAATTATAGGACTCGTCTGGAGTTTGGTTCATGTTTGGGGCTGTGGCGAGTCACAAATTTGTCATCAGTTTTTGTATGGGAATGGAATTATTTGCATCTCAAGCAAAAAGGTCAACGTACTTGTGTTCCATCATTTTCTTTGCTGTCGTCTCCCCCTTAGGAATTTTAATTGGATCACTCATTTCAGGGGATAGTGCCAATTTTTTGCCTATTGCCATTATCAAAGTAACATTATATTTTAACACTGTATCATATGACAAGGGGTCATTAAATCACTGATTAAAACTAAATAATTTTTGTAGGGTTTGGCCACTGGGACACTTTTATACGTCGTCTTTTTTGAGATTTTGAGTCGGGAGAAGGAGAAGCAGACGGCTGGGAGTTTTAATGGATACACAAGAGTGGTTGGGTTCATTCAATTTTTGGCCATGGTTGTTGGAATGACAGCCATGATTGTTCTGGTCACCACTGCAGGTCATGAACATGAGCATGGAGACGAACATGAGGATCATGAACACACAACAGAACGTTTGTTAACAATAACTTGAGGGAATAATGTGATATTAGTTTTTTAATAATCATATATTTTTGTTAAATAACTTAGAAAAAATTTCAGCAACATGTTTATAATTCCTGAAAATTCTCTTCAATATTGAATTTAGCTTTTCAACAAAATATTTTGTTAGAGAGAATTCCCTACACACCAATTGTATTGTCAACTTTTATACCTTGCAGGCTTTATAGACAAAAAAAACATTTTTATACATGAAAATAAATTTTAGCTCCTTTTTCTCAAAATTTTGTTTTTGTGTTATTTCAACAATTTTCAAGAATTTGTAAAAAGAATATACTCATTTTGAATTGTGTGTCATCTCAATTCTTTGAAAACTCTTCCAAAAGAATAACAAATTCTGGAGCATAAAACTTTTTTTTTTACAAAAAAAAATAGAAACTGAATAGAAATTCTGCTGAAACTTTTCTGCAATTTGTTGCAATGCATTTTGTATTACAAAATTTGTAATCAGAAAAGAATGTAGAATTTAATGAATTTGTTCAATATCCTTGTCCTGGTGTTGACAGAACAAATAAAACTTTTTTTTTGTGAAAATGTAATGAATTTTGAATAAATCTGGGCTCTCTAATTCCACTTTGATGTTTCCCCCCAGTTCATGTCAAAAGGTGAGCAGATGGGAATAACCAAAGGGAAAAGTGGAAATAATTTGTACAGGATTTGACAACAGGAATAATTGAACATGTTTGAAGAAGGAGAGACGTTTGACAAATAGTTTGACTTTTATTAATTTTATTGTGCTTAAATGACAACGTTTGACAAAAAAACACAACATTCTTTAACATTAATATAATTTGTATAAGCTAACTCACGTACAAATGCTTGTTTTTTGCATTGACACTTGAAGGATCAAACGGATGGAATTTCACTGACATTTTACACAACAAAAATAAATAAAATTCTCTAGTTTTCCCTAAACATGTACAGTAGGTATACATTACGGAGGTTGTAAAATTCTTGATTATTTAATGATATTGTCATAAATTAAAGTTTAGGTACGAGATTACATTCAAGTTAGTGTGTAGTACAATTAAATTGATGTAGTTTTCATCACAACATTTAACATGTATAGTTACTAACATGTATAACTGTTTTTCAAGACATTGGACTTGTGACTAGAAGGTACGAAATTCACGTATGTACCTATAATACATATCTACGTACTTAACTAGGGTAGAGATGAGTATTCTTCACTAATTAAATTAGTACACCTAACTCAATTACTAATTAAGTAACAGTCAAAAATAGTTCCATTGAGAGAATATCACGAGTGAAAACCTATCAGTTGAATTCAATTTTCTTGTCTATTGGTCATCATTTTTATTCACTATTCCATCCACAATGACTAGGATATTTTTAATTACATTACACAACAATTATATTTAATTACGTATCGTTTCTATACTACTCAAAAGTATTCTTATGAGTATTACAATTATCAAGGGGACATGACAAGTTTTATATAAATCTGTACAGATAATTCATCACTAAATTGGAATCCAGTCCATACTAAAGGACAAATAAATAAATTCTACACTATTTTAATTTGCTTTCTTTTTCATAAAAATACACCATTTGTCCACCACAAAACAATTTTTTCAGGAAAAATTCTTGCTTAAATTTCAATATGTTTCACTAGAGATTCTTCTCTAAAAGTACGTGAAGAAAAAAAAGAGGTACACTTTTATCATGAGAATTCTTCTTTTTTTTTTGTACAAAACTGGACTCCAAAACTGAGATGAAAGAATCCATGGGAGAAGCACTCGGCTGGAGAAACCAATAAAAAAAGAACCAAAGTGACAACTTCTTTCCGCTTTCTCTTCTCTCTTGAATCTCACCGGAAATTGAGTTTTTTTTACAGAAGACGACCAAAACAATGTTGATGACTATTACACTTGCTGACATTACTGTGACAGCCATTGTAAGTCAAAGAAGTTGTGACCTCTGTTAGAACGAGACCATTTGACCTTGATGACCCCCCGCTGGTACTTTGAGTATGTCGATATCCTTTTCGTCTCGTTCCTTCAACCCCACAACAACAACCCCCCATGGTCTCCTGTACACATCACATCATTTGAGATTAGTTTCATCATAAAAATCAATTCGGTATTTAAGGTATGTGCATATATTTACAAGTGATTTAATTTTATATATTAGTCAAATAAATTGTACTTGAAAACACAAAGATAATTAAAAAAAAACTTTTTTTTATCAAAGGATAACATTACAAATTGTTTTTGATTACAAGTCTTTGATAATAAAAAATAAACTACATATTTTTGTACTATGTCATAACATTATATGAGCAGTGACATAGAACGATCAATCATTTTCAAAAATTAAGTCAAGTCTCAACAACGAGAATACACATGCACAAGAGAAGGCGAGAGAGCACTTTTCGTGATAAATTTTGTTGACAATCATAATGCAAAATGACAACATACAAGATAATTTAATTATTGTATTTTTTTAAATTTAAATTAATCTTGTATCATTTGTCCATATTGAAAAGCTTGATTAAATTTTCCAGCAAAAATAATTATTAAAGAAATTTTGAGTTTACTGACTCAATGTAGACTTAAAATTTTGTTTGAATTTAAGATAAATTGTGTCACAAAATTTTACTACAAATCTGCTCATACAAAGCTGTTATAATCTTTTTTTTGCAAGATACCAGCAGGCAAAATGTTGATACTACATAATTAATAAAATATATGAGAAATTTTCATTGTGCATGGAATTGGAGACTTACTCATTCAAAATTCAACATTGGTGACATAATAAAATGAAGGAAAACAAAAGGAGGAGAAAGTCATTGTTGAGTACAATGCAAAATGTTAAAATCCGCAAATGCAAAATAATTCCAGTCTTCAAAACTGGCAATGAGAAAAGACAAAAGTAGAGAGTTGAGTGGGCTCATTAGTCATTTAAATAATTAACCGGATAGCACTCTTTGAACACATGCAATCAGCATCAACTCGAGCATAAGCCATTTATTTGTACAAAGAGAAAATTTAATTTCCCCACATCCCTGCATAGACTCTCCTCCATGCATGCATGGGGGGGGGGGGTTCAGGTGTTCAAATCATAGTCAAATCTCCTTACTTTTATAACCCAAATCCCTATCCCAAAACAAAAGCTGGTGCATTTAACAATACATTTTCCATGTCTTGGGCCATGTCGATCATGTTGAGGTTGGAGCCCAAAAATTCACTTTTTATTTTCAGCCTACACTTTCACTCTACAGAGAGAGAGAGAGAGAGACAAATTCTACACAATTTCAAGGCAAGAGCAGTGAGTTTAGCTCCTTATAATGTTAATTTCAATTTACATTTACATTAGTCAAGTGTGGCGTCAGTGGCCACATTGGGAAGACAAACAAGATTAAGTGAATTACTTTCAATTTTAAATGCTAAAGGTTACAAAGGGTGGACAGCAGAATAAAGCAAACTAATGAAAAGATGAAGCATAAAATGGGGTGAAAGTTTTAATTTGTTCTGCATGGACACAAGAAGAAGAGTTCAATAAGGAATCAAATCCAGACAGAGAGATAATAAGAGAGAAAGTTTTTGTTGAGAGAGTGTGTGTGTCAAAACAAAAAATATTTTTCAAAAAAATGGTTCATGGAATGGGAAAATAGAAAAATTGTGGTAAAACACTGACCTGGACACAAGTGTATACGAGTATCGTGCGCAAATATTCCTCTGCCCACGGTTGACATTGAATAATCTTTTTTTTTATTTGGCTTGAATGATTTTTTTCTATCATTTTTGTTTACTTTGGCTACATCTCAAAATATATTTTGTCCAATTTATCTTGTTCCTTTCATCTTTTTTGAACAAAAAAAATAATAATGATAATCTCCCATATTCTCCTCATTTCTTCTATTCAATGACTATGATTCATTCCTTTTTTTCTCCAGTACCTTCCTCAAATCAAATCTCAAATCTCAATGCAAAGCATAAAAGTTAATCACAATTTTTTTTGATTGAATATTAGACAATGCAATAAATTTGAATTTTGAGAATGTCATATGTTGAAACAAGCAAAAAGATGAAAATGTAAAAAAATATTAAATTTTTTTTTGTAAGAAAATCAGTAAATGCTTGTAAATGTCATGCAAGCGGAGAAAAGTAGCAAAAATATTTGAAAAACTGTCTTTTTTCTTTGCTTTTTTTGCCTAAACCTCAATTAATAATTAAATCCTATCAATATTAACAATAATCAGTCTCATACAGTTGATTTTTCATTGAAATGACAAGGAAGAAAATATTTTTATTTAGAATTTTACTATCAAATATTGATAAATTATCATATCATCATCATTTTTTTTATAAATTTTTTTGTCATCACTTTCATAATCTTCAATCGAAAATATAGATTTTTTTTCATCCTTTACACAAAATCTCACGCATTTTCGTATTTTATGAATACAAAAAATAAATTATTATTTATATTCTTGAGGAAAATTGTCAATATATTTTTTTTCTTACGAGAGAGACAAAACATCGAGAGACATTTAATTTTGTCTGACTAATTTTTTGTAAATTTAAATTTTAATTATAAAAAACATATGGAATATATATTTTATTTACAATTATTTTTTAAATATAATTTCTTGTTTTTTAAAACGTGTTTTTTGATTGGAATATATACAGAATGGAGTATAATGAATATTTTTTGTATGGTGTCACCCCAATTTATGGACGAGTAGGAGAAAAAGAGAGAAAAAAAGAATTTAGGGGGTACACCTCTACAACAATAGAATAATTTCTACATTTACTTTTTTTGGTTCTGTGCAAAAATAAGGGAGGGTCACAGCAATGAAAGAGGTCAAGTGAGTTAGTTTTAAATTGAGACAACTTCCTTTTTGCTGAAATTCATTTTTGTTCCATTTGGTTTCAAAAATTAAGTTTTTTAAAACTAATTATGTAAAACAAAATGATTTTTTTTGTAAAAGACGGCAAAATTTGATTAGTAAATTTGCAATATCTAAATGATTAATTCAATGGTAGTGCAACGAAAGAGATCAAGGTTAATTAGTATCAAAGAAAACATTGGTTAAAAATATTCAAGGGGATGGAGGGACAAGAGCACGATGCAAGAGTTAAATTTTAATTTTTAAAAATAAATATTTTTTTTTGCAATGCAATTTCGCAATTCTGTCAAGAAAAAAAGAAATGAGCTCATTTTTTTTCTACACAAGTACGAGTAGAATGCCAATAGAAAAGAATAATTTGTCAGCTGAAATTATTTCCCTTGAAAAATAATTAAAATTTTCTATTCCTATGCAAAAAAGTGATTGCATCAATATTTTTTGAAAACTTTTCAATTAAAATGTAAATTTTTTTTTGTCATGCTGTAGGTATAATGATTATTTTTTAGATGAATAAAAAAAATTAAATTAATTTAGACTCCCTTTTTGTTGTCAATAAATATTTTTTTTTGTAAAAAAAACAAAAATCAAAACAAGATGGGAGGGTTAACAATTTGTTGGTAATTTGAAGTTAAAAATAAAGGTGTTACACTTTGTTACAGTTACTGTGATAAGACTCATGAGTGGAATGAGTACAAGAAAATATTGCCTTGAATGCATGTCTGAATTTAAGGGACATCGTATGATAGAGGACCTGCCCAAAAATAAAAAATGAATAAAAAATTGTATTAGAAAAAAAACATTTAAAATTTAAATTTGAAGAGTCAAGAAGATGAAAAAATTTTTTACCGGATTGACACAAGTAGCAACATAGTATAAAACGCCTGGAAGGTAAGTTAAAAAAAAAGTTTTTTAGATATAAATTGAGCAAAAAAGTAAATGTTGGTCTTGGCTATGTAAAAACTAGAAAATGGAGAGTGATTAAATGGGAAAGGAATTGATTACCAGATAAATAGGTCGCAATGTGGTACACAGTTTGTACTTCAGCACTCCACGTCTCTGCTCCACTTCCCCATTTCCAAATGAGTCGTTGGGCATGGAATGGACACCAACAGAGGAAGAAACACAAGCAAATCGCCACTAGGTCAATCAACAAAAATTAAAAGGTCAATTACCATCACAAGTGGGTCATACAAAAAGAGATCAAAGTGTAATTTAGATTCTATTAATTCTCTCCCCCATCACCCATAAACTTAATTACAAATTATTTTGCCAAAGAGAAAGCAAATTGACTTTCTCCTCTCTAATTGTACACAAGAGGAGGGAGTACATACATGAATGTAAATAGATCAAGAGTGGAACAATTTTTATGGAAATCCATCTCATAAAAATTGATACTTGTAAAAAAACTTACTCTCTAATACAAATAGACTGACACTTTACGCACTTGGAAAGTGTCTCTTTTTTCCCTGGAAAAAAAATGAAGAGACATTAAATGGAATCATCGATCATGATTACATGTCAAGATGAAGGGCAAGGTGATCCATCATAAGACAAAAAAATATTTTCTTCACCCACAATCACTGAACCCTGAGACAATCTTCATCACTCTCTTCGGATCCAAAAAAAAAAGTTTTATGACAAGTACATAACTTTTTTTGAAATTTTAATTTGACAAAAAATTTCAATAATAAAATCCCCCAATGTACCTTCCAACATGATCGTGTCATTTTTTTAATCCAAGGAGAAGCCACTTGTTCTTCCGTCTGTTAAATAAATGAGAAAATGACAGAAACTTCTGTCTCTGTCTCTCTCTCTCTCTTGAACAAGGAAAAGGAAGAGAGTACAAAATCTAATTTATGTTTGTCACGGTAAACTTCATTTCCTTGAATCAGTACATAAATTATCACCAACAAGTTGAATGACCTTCCTTTTCTCTCTTTTTCCTTGTATTTTTTTCCATCTCAAATTAATGACGTTTCAATGATCTTTGAAGATGTTCGAAATCTCAATTTACAAGGAAACTAGAATACTCGAAAAAGTTCAATATCTTCGTGTGAAATAAGAGAGAATTTCGGAATATCAACCAATAAATTCCGCTTCACTCCATTGTCAAATTTTCAATTCCCTTTTCTTCTATTGACTACATAGCCCACATTTTCCCTGGATATTTTCCATGTTTCTCCCAACGTGCAAAAAAAAGTTTTTCTTTTTATTGCACAGAAAAATTTCATTTACTCCATCTCTATTTCCATTTCCATTTGATGCGTTCCGTTGTACAGCCTACACAACTCACGCATTCATTGAACACTACAAATTACGCTCCAGTCCCCACACAATTTATAATGAAGATTGACACGACATTTTGTTACACATTCCTTCCATCTCATCACCCGCTTCATCCTCATCTTTTAATTAAGCCAATCACAAGAGCTTATTTTATTGATCCTCTTTTCCCTTCCCACCCCCGTCACTCTATTAACCTTATGTAACCTTACCATTCCAATGACAAAGTGACCTTTTGACATGGGAATGGCCCCACCATGTAAAATTAAAATGAACACCTCCCTTATTTACTATGTAAATAAACTAAACTCAATATGCAATTTAATTCAATGGAGACTTTCAATTGAATTGTCCTGTCGCCTTTTCAAATTTTCCTCGGTGGTACATATACAATCCAACAGACATTTCTTAAGGAAGTCAAAACCCCCCAAGTAAAATTGTGTGTCTTGTACGTTGTACATATAGTGTAGTAAACATAACATGCAAAATTTAGTTTGAGGAAATCCCTATACGGGTATTATAAAATTTTATAGGCTTTTTTCTAATGAAATGTGTTGGAGAGGGAGGGGGTGAATTTAAGTGATAAGAGAGCTTAAAGTATTTCCCCTCCCCCTCTTCCTCTTCGACATTCTTTGTGAATATAAATGGAGGAGTTTGGCAAGTAAATAATCTATGGCTACTTCCATTCCATGTGTGGGAGAAAATTTGTTCATTAAATTCAAGTAAAAAAAGGGGGCTACATATTTCCATAAACAAGAAGATGAGAGTTGGCAGGTGATCAGGTCATCAAGCATGAGAAGAAGACGTTTGGAGAATAGTAAAAAAAAATATCTATAGATTCTACTTACACTCACTTCCATAGACTGTGTACAATAGACTTTATGACGGTGAAAGTTTAACTTTTACCTTTCTCTCTCTCAAAATGGAGAAAATCCATTTTCTTTTCTTTGTACATGGAGAAAGGAGACATAATGGGCAAGTAAAGGAAAGTAGTCTCTTGTGAGATTGTGGCTTTTTTGTGTGTGTAGAAGGGAGACGACCACCAATGCAATCTCCTTTTTTTTGCTAACAAACTTGAGTCCTGGGAAATACAGGAAAAGACTCTCTCTCTCTCTCTAGCATGAGGAAAAAATGGGGAAAACTTTTATAAAATCCAATACACTCCACCCCACTCGTATCACTCATATCAAATTTCTAAGCTTTTAACATTTTTTTATTTTTGTATTTTTTTTTCTAAAGAGAGAGAGACTGACTACACAACGATACTTTTTTGAGAATGTTGAGCCCATAAACATTTCAAAGAGATTTAACGCCCTTTGTCGAATTTTTCGAGGTCATTTTCCTTATCACCATCTCATTCTCACAGCCAAGTGCCAACTACAGAAGCTTAAGAGAGTCGGCGAGACTTGAAAAGAGAAAGACATGGACGGTTTCTTTGGTAGTTTGGCGGTTTCTAAACCGCCGTCAAAAACATGCGGTTTTTTAAATTAAGTCTTGCTCTTTTTCACCCTCTTTAGTATTCAAATCAATAGCAAATCTTTGACTTGTGTCAAAAGAAATTTGACTTTTTTAGTGACGCCATAGAAAGATCAGACATAAAAAGGGAGCCAATCATGTGAGATTATATAATAAACTCATGATCAAATTATGAATAAAAATTTTTTTGTAGGCTATGAATAACTATTTTATGACAAATAATTTTTACAAAAAAAAATTATTTATTTCTCTTGTCAATCTAAGGAGAAAAAAAGAGGGGGGGATTATTTATACATGAAAAAATATGCCCGCACCAGCAACATGTAGCTGTCTGAATTGTGCCAAAATTTATTGCTTGGATGTGTACCCCTAACAAATCCCATGTACATTTTTTTTGTGTCCCTTCCACCTCCACATATTTCTCATTTATATTCTGCATCTGTACCTCCCACAGAACGGGTAATCCTCTTCATGTAGAAAATTTTGTTTACAGAACAAGGAAAGGATTGAGGCATGAAAAGAAATAATGCGAAACACATGTGTGGCATGCACTTCATGGAATCAAGGGAGGAAGTCTGTTTGTTTACTTTGAGAACGGATAAAATTACAAATAAATTGTGATAAAAGATGGTGGTATCGACACATTATACAATTCCTTGTGTACGACTTTGATCACTGATCACATTGTTTGTTCAAGAAATAAATCTTTTCCAAACCATTAGAGCAAGACTCTTTTTATTTACTCTCAAAAATAGAGAGAGACCCCATGGGCACACGTGCATAAAAAACGAGACAAGATCCCTCTTGTTGTCACTGACATGGTCATAGAAACGGAAGTCATGATACCATAAAAAAAATTGTAATGGAACTGTCAATCCCCATTTTTATTAACCGTCACTCAAAACGATTCAAGGAAAAAAACAGTCATGAAGGTTGAAAGACGAGGAGCTAGAAAAAGGTTAAAAAAGGAAATATTTTCATGGGCCCATGAAACAACGACTTTTACCTTGACTCCCGGGAGAGAGAGAGGAGGGGGAAGGAAACTACTCGGTTTCTGCACAATTTTTTTTAATAACACGAAACGCAATTTGTATGCCCCTTTTAGAAGTAAAGACTACCTCAATGTTTTTATTATTGCGAATTATTGACATTAATAAAAATTTTCCCCCGTTTATATTTTTCCACGCTCCTCATCCAAATCTCGCTCACGTAATCTTTTGTGTAAACTACCAAGTTTATTAATAACAAGCCCAAATAGGTTTCCGTAATTAAAGATAAAGACGTAGAATTCCTCGCTCTCTCTCTATTGGAAAAAAACCAGGAGGGATTTAAAGTGGAACTAATGTATGACATGAATGATTCAATGGAAGGGAAAAAAAAGGTTGTCTATAATTTAGATGGGTGAGATATGACCAAAATAGAACAAGATTTCCACTCTGTGTATGGGACTACACACACACACACAAGATTAAATTGGAAGGAAGCCCACTAAAGTACCCGTCTGATGTAACAATCACCTTTGTGCTTTGATTCTCCTCAATGACCTTCCATCAATTTCCCAAAGTAATTTTCTCCAGGTTCACTCTACCCACTCACCATGGATACACTAACGAGGCCTATGAGTATAAATTAAAGGGAGATAAAGGAGATTCATGTCACTTTTATTTTGGGGTCATCATGACAATCCTCATTTTGGCTTATCTCAATTGCCCAGGTCATTCCCCTAATCCTGATAGAAAATGCCTTAAAACCTCATTAAATTATTTATGTACACAATTTGACTATATTTCACATCCTCCTCCGTCTCACATCAAAAAGGAGCCCCGGGTGGGGAAGAAATTGAGAAGACGAGGAAGGAGAAGATTGTGTTGGCTTTAATTAAAACTTGAAAGGGTGTCATGGTAGTGAAAAGTTTTAAAATAAGCCGCAGAATATTATTCAACCCTCCTTAATTCAAGCCCATATCATACCATTAGGATTCAATTACAAGTAAAATAGTTGTGGGAGTTGTGTGTGTGTGAGAAAATTGGGGTAGAGTGTAGTTCCCCTTTTGTAAAAGTCATGTCACTGAATTTAACATTGAGACAATGGAGAAAGGTCTGTGAGAAAGAATTGTTGGGAAAAGTGTGGAGAGAAATAAAATTAAAGTGTACAAGTATTCACAAAAAGCCTCAACTTTCCTCTTAAAATCTTTTCATGACACACAGCTTCTCAACTCCTTTGAGTGCTTATCCTCACGCTTTGTACTTAACTTTAATTTTACCAATACTTCTCACCATTAACCCCCCTCCCCCTCCCCCCTTCTCCTTCAACTACACTCCCTCGTCCTCTCGTCTCAATCTCAATTGACTTTTGTAGGGAAAGTGGATTGAATTTTGGGTTTGATATGTAGACAAGCCTCTAAAATTATTGGCCATTCAAAAATGTGGAGAAAGTTTTTTTTTCCAAATCATGACAACTTATGGTTCGTCTTTGTACGCACAAAGTGCAACATATCATGCTAAATTTTTTGTGTACATATGACCCCAATTTAGAGGAAAGTAGTAGACAAAAAAAATTTGGGTGGGTTGTGATGGAGAGGAAGAAATTGTGATTTTTTTTGTGAATGAATGTTGTTAGTCTAAAAGCACACGGCTTCCTCTTTTCCTTGTAATTTCAGGAGGAACCTTTTAGTGTAAACTATGTTGAGAATGAGAATACATATAAATTGTAAATGTTTCATCCCATCCCATTTCAAAATGGCCAAAAAAAGTAAATAGAGCCATCGCCTAGTTTATATCTCTGTACATGTAGACTTCTTGTAAATAATAAATAAACAAATATAAAAAAAGGACGCCATTTTTATTCATGGGAGAAAGTCAATGCAGTACAGGCAGGAGAGAACGTGGCTGGAAAAAAAGAGTCATAGAATAAAATGATCATTATTAATGACATGAGAACCACAAAATCTCACGAGATACAATAAAGAATTGCCACACTATACAAAAAATATGAAAATAAGTTTCTTGAGAATTTTCACCAAAAAATATTGTGCAATATTCAATGTGCATACATGCTAAATAATACAAAGACTGTAAACTTTCTCTCAAAAAATAGTCGAGGTCATGGTCTACTTCCTGTTTAAAAATTTAACAATAAAGTTGACTAGGGGTCTATTGACGTCCCTTTTGGTTCTTTATGATGCACAATAGTGGGACTAGAAAAGTCTCTTCCCAACTGAAAATTTGATTAAAATTATTTCTCCTCCTCCTCAACAACAACTCTCCCAACGTCCCCAGTGTACAATGTATTTTTCAACTCACAATTTGGGAATCGTGAGTGACTTTTGGATCAAAATTTTATGCAAACATGGCGTCTCTTGTGTTATCATCTTGAAGACAAAATAAGGCAAAGAGAATTGCATCAGTCTTATGTAGTTAACAAATGGCATGTCAAATGGAATTAATTTTGATGAGAAAACTCCCACAGTCTTATGGACTTTTGATCCAAAATTAATTGACACTTTCGTCCCCCCTCAAAATCCTCAGTTCTAATTCCAATTTTGAGGACATTTATTTCCATTGAGACTTGATCATTTTATTTGATTGGAAAACACACACACGCAGTTACAAAATAAGGGATTTGTAGTATGACCACATGAATTTTGATTAATAAATTGTCATTTAATTATCTCTCTCTCTCTCTTCAAATATTTTTTGACGTTGAGATTGAGTAAGTTATTTTGATAGTAAATTATATTTTATCAAGAAAAAAAAGAAGAAATAAATTGACTCTAAAGAAATTCTTGAAAGTACTTAAGTCAATTCAAAAAAAATATTTTTGGGTGGAATCGTGGAATCTGCTTGTGACGTGACACACACAAAAAAAAGATGAGGATGAGAGAAAAATGGTAATCAAAAGACAAGGACAGGGAGAGATGGAGGATGCTTTTCTTGGAAAATTCACCTGACGCATCTTCCCTTTCTCCTTCAGAGACAGGAGAAAGTCCTCGGCTCAAAAAATGATTTTTGTTGAGCCCCACTAAAAAAGGGGGTAAAGGAGGGGGGACAGCAAAAAAAAGTAAAGTCACATCAAGAAAATGACTTTCGTCGAGTCCTAGCAGATAAAGGCCATTATGGGCACAGCATGCATTGGTGCATTGGAATAAAAATGTTCATTCATATTGATGCTAATCAAAAATTTATCCTTGTGACGAGTTAAGACTTTGAGCTTCCCAAAGAATTCTTTGAGATGCAGAAAAAATTGTATTATATTTATATAGCCATTTCCTCAGATACAAAAATACATTTTTACTCTAATGAAAAATAATTTTTCCAGCTACTTAAAAATATTCTCGTGAATATAATTTGCATAGTTGATATGCTACAATACGAAAATTTTATATTTTGCATCCCATTTTAAAGTGTGGTCATAAAGGAAAGAGTTAAAAAAAAAGATTTGAAAATGTGCATTCAGTTCCATTTTCTACAATTTTTTTACATGTAAAAAACAAGACTTTTTTTGTCTAGTCTCTCTATCTCCCCATTATCTCCCCGACAAACGACAGAATGTTGTGGAAATGGAACTTGTGATGGGCTTCTTTGATGTCTTGTGATAGTGAGGATGTCGTTTTATCCTTGAGAAAAAAATGGGAGAGACATTTGTACATTCGTCTTGAAAAATATAAGTGGATCGTATGCCAAAATGACAAAATAACAGGCAATTTTTTATAAAAAAAGCGAGATAAATTTGTGGTCCCTCTTAATTATCATCGACTTTACCTAGGGACTGAATTTGCTTTATATTTTTATGAGCTTGTCATCCCCAATAATAATATTGAGAGCAAAGTATAAAAAAGCGATAATTCAATTAAACTCATTTTTTTCTGGAAAATTATAATTTCACAGAAAAGAATTGAATCTTGTTAAGATGACACCCCATTCATTTTATTAAAGGTGATGTTACAATTTATATGAAATAAAATTGATTTTTATTCAATCCTCCCCCCTCTCTGAATATAATTAGGAAAGAAATTGTAGACTAATATCAACAAAGTCTTTTAAATCATTGTACACATAATTTGTCTCCAAAGTCAATAGT
Organism: Arrhopalites spinosus; assembly: GCA_034700945.1. Taxonomy (NCBI): domain Eukaryota; kingdom Metazoa; phylum Arthropoda; class Collembola; order Symphypleona; family Arrhopalitidae; genus Arrhopalites; species Arrhopalites spinosus. Next base: position 1,400 of record JAQIVZ010000539.1, on the reverse strand, counting down.
TGAAAAATGAGTCTGAGGGTTTGTCTTGAGTTACCTTGAACAAAAGACGTAGAATTGTATTGATTCTAATGGGAAGAGGGAGAGAAAGCTCAAGAAAGGAGAAAATCGTTTCATGTTTCTTTTTGAAAAGAAAAAGGAAAATTTTTTGTGATGTGTAGGAGTTGGAACATTGTGAAACGTGTGTGTTACATGAAAAAAAAATGGAAAGAAACAAGTAATAAATCTTGAGTCTCTTGAATACTCGGAAGAGGAAAAAACAAGTGGAATGGCTCCTTGAGAGATTTTTTTTGTGTAAAAAAATAGCAAGAAACACAGAATTCAAGAGATTTCATCCAAGTCTCGTCTTCTACAATTTTCTTTCACTCTCTTTTCACTTCTTGTAACTCTTCATCCCCCCACGCGATTTAATGGTTTGTTATATGAAAATACGTATAATGGACACATGTAATAAAATAATAAAGAGACTGTTCACTTTCACTCCACTTTCTCCCCTTGAAAATTTTCTAAGTTGAGACTTGTTTGTTCGTGGCCTAATGATGAGATAACAAATTACACTTGTACACGTTTCTCTTTTTCCACTTTCCAGCTTTCTCTCCCAACCAATTTCCAAACATAGGGAGAGAAATACATTAATCCCCAAGTCTCCTCTTAGGCCTGATGAGTTTAGGGGAAGGTGGGGAAGGGAAATAAAGAAAATAGAAAACAAAGGAAATGAAGAATCCTCAAATGCTTAAAAGCTCACCGCATCTTTTCTCAAATTCAATCTCATCATCATTCCCCTCCTTTTTTCCCCAAAAACATTTTCTCTCCATTTTTATCCTACACCCATTTTTTTAGTACTCGAGTCAATTCCACATTTTCTATTGTACAATTTTTCTAAAAGGCTTTTCTAAAAGGAACAGAAGAGAAAGCTTTAAAATAGAATCAAATTCAAAGAAAAAAATACTAAACTGACCGAGACGAGAAAGTGGAATGAAAAAAATTCAAGGGCGTCAGAATAAATTTAGCTTACGCTGAGTAAAAGTGCGAAGAGGAAGCAAGAAATTGGGGAAAAACGAAAGAAGTGAAATTGTCAGGGGCTGACACAGGGATTTTTCTATTATGTCAATGTCAAAACTGTCCCAGAATAGAAGGGAAATCATTTAAGTTGTAGGGGTGTCACATAATACAGTCTAGTCCACTACCGTACCTTTAGTTCCTAGGCACTAACTTTAGTGCCGCACTAAGTTTAGTTCCTAAAACACAGAGTGAGAGGAGGCAAGGAACTAACTTTAGTGCTTTGACCTTTTTTAAGGGTTTTTCATTTTGGCGGACCCTTAAATTATGCTGGCGGGTTAATTTTATTTGACCATTGGATAGAGGAGGTCAAAATGGATTTTTCCACCGTGGCCAACGCTCAC
>JAQIVZ010000538.1:0-61451 GCA_034700945.1 Arrhopalites spinosus | reverse complement strand
TACTGAGCCCCATGAGCTTTTCACTCCCTTTGCCCGACTCATCGCAAAAAAATGAACAATTTTTTTCTTGGCTTTTAGCTCGAGCATTCAAGAGACATAAAAAACTCCCTGTACATACTATAGGCTCTTCCATAGAGTTAAATGGTAATAACAATAAATGTACACACTAAATAAAGTTGGTCGAGTTGATGCAGCGTCTTTTTTGTAAATAAAAATATTAAATAAATTTCAACTAATGTTTTCTACCTTAAATCAAAAACCACTCTCAAAAAGAAGAAGAGTCTCAAGAATGTCATGAATGCCACCAAAATGTGACAAAGGTCCTTCTTCTTTTTGCAAAATGTACAATTTAAATGCTAGTGCCAGCACCCAAATATTTTGTACCTACGCAATCACAAAAGTAAGAAGAGGGGGAGTATCTTTAAAGTAGGCTATAGGTTGATTGAGAGTATTTCATTTTATGATTCGTACAGACTACAAAGACGGTGTAGAGATGAAAGGAAAAGAAAAGAAAATTGCTACACAAACACTTTTTTTCCCAATAGAACTATAACACACTATTAAATGCACACATGAAAGTGCATCTGTAACACGGATTGTGGAGCAAAAGGAGGAAGAAATTTAGAAGATGACTTGCTGACCGGTAACACAAGACTTTGTAATAATTGTGTACACTGTACGCACTGTAGCAGATATATGTACAGGGCTTCTCTTTCTCTACCACACACGAATATCATGGCAAGACAATAATAATTATTAGGATTATTATTTATATACTTTTTTATTGTTCCCTACATTTTACAATAGACATTTTTTTCAATTGTTAAAAATAACACTATGACTTGCCTCTTGCCTCTACTCTGTGTCTGAAGTTGGATGGATTTCGCAAAAAATATTTTGTGCCTGGTCTCTTTTTTATATATATTTAGAGGACCAAAGTGTACAATACTTTTTAATATATATATATATATAAAGTCTTTCTATGGACAATTATTCTATAAATGTTTTTATTTGCTTTATAAGGATCTGTAGAAGTTTAGAACTAATTCAATATAAAATTACCTAAACAATTAATTTCAAGACAATGGCCAGTCTTTTCCCTCTCTTTTCATATCACACACTCTTGTAAGAATAGAAATTGGAAATCTCATGTATGAGAAAATTAGTGTCATAAAAAAAGATGAAAAAAAAACATTTTTATTTTTCCTTTTGGAGAAATAAATTGTCCATCAATTAAACATGGGACTGTTGAGTTTGTATTTGGAGACAATTAAATTCCACTTTAGAGTCAGATTGAAAGAGAAGGATGAGAAATGAGACGTAGAAGAAAAAAAATTTGGAAATTGTAGATATTTTACTCAATTTAATTGTCTTGAGATTTTTTATAAATTGTCATATTAGAGAGAGAGAGAGAGAAGAAACATTTTGGAAAAGGTTATTGTCCACTCTCTCTCTCTCTCTGGGAATAAAATAGAAAACATGTATTTTGGAGATTGACTTGTACATTACAGAATTGTAGGTAAGTAGTAAATGCACTGATGACAAGAGTAAACATCATAAAGGGATCAAAAAAAAAGTTACAAGTGAAATATTCGCATGACGTCTCCCCATCTTTTACTTTTAGAGTACATAATTATTGATGTAAGTCTTGTATAGTAAAAAAAAAATATTGTCTACATTTTTTTTAAACTTATGATTTGTAGAATAGAGTAGCCATTTTTTTAGCTGATTGTTTCAGTTACAAAAAGGAGCCTTGTCAGTCAATGCACTCAGTCAGTTCTAATGTTGTGTACAGTTTATTGCAACTGAGTTAATCTAAACATATTGTAATGTAGATAACACAATGACATATATACGAGGAAGGGAAAATTGAGAATGGATAATTGAGAGATTCATAGAGAGAGATTTAGAGAGACAAAAAATAAAATAAATGTTGGTCTATTAGTTAGTCGGATGCCAACTCCACTAAAAATGAAAAGTGCTATCCCCTCCTCCTATCAATTCGTCATTCTCATGTAATATCAAGAGAATTTGAAGAGAGAGAGAGAGAGAGAGACTAAACGTGTTTTTTTTGTTTGGTTTCCTTATTTAATGAAATTATATGAGACAAGTCCATATATTTAGTGAGTAAGATGAGAGAGAAAAGAACAAAATTTACACATGCAGGACAAGAGTTGTTGTTTTGTTGTGTGTGTATGTGTGTGGGGGTTGTATAATTGCCGTACATGTTGTTCGTTGACATGTCACCTGTATTGTTGACACTTTATTGTAAATATTGTCAACTTACACTGAATGTGACATAACTTTATGTGTCGTTGGCCCTCCCCTGAAGCATCTCTTCTTGTTCTTCTTCTTGTCTACTCAATTTCTGACCATTATCATTTTTTCTCATCTGTATGATATGTACGAGAGTCAGAGTCTCCTCTCTCTTGTGAAATTCACATGAACTTTATAATATCTGTTATTATTTCATTTGGGCCTTTTTTACAAGAGAGAGAGAGAGATGGAGATGACAGGTGACGAAAATTTTTAGAGGGGGGAAATAAATGGTAGTAGTGCATGCACATAATTATACACTGCAGGAAGACAACTAGCTAAATAAATTTTTTTTATAAAAGATAGTCTGTAATATTGGACGTCATGGTCAATATGGGTCAGTGTATTTTGTTTTTATTAACAACAACAGATTAAATACACATACACATACAAAGTGACTACTGTAATAGAATTAGAATTGAGGTAAAATAAAAAAAAGTGTATGGGATAAACACAAAAAAATTATTATTTGCTCATCGAATCAAAAACTTCCCTTTTAAAATGTACGTACACCTGTCTCAAATAAATAAAAATGTTCTCTCTCTGCTGATCTCTTTATGAAATATTATGACTCAAAAGTCACTAACTCATCTACGGGCGTTGATTAACATTTTATAAATAAAAAAAAAACTTTATTTTAACACATGAGAGTAGTCTCCACTAAACACAATGGGGGTTGCTCATCTGACGAGTTAGTGAGATGAGAATATGAATAAACTTTTCTTACCTTTTTTATTCCAAATCTTTGAATACTCTCTATGTATGTACATCTCTACATTTACTCTCCATTAGTTTTGACTTGCCAAGTATAATTGATAATTTAGGTTGTTTTTTTTTGTTGTATAAATTTTCGTTCATAAAATTACAATTTCAGAATAAGGAAAAAGGTGAGGAGAGTTGAAAATTGGAAATTTCAAGTTCATCTTTTTAACAACAAAATATTTATTATACAATCACAAAGAGTGAAAAATGACACGAAGAGTGGTGGTGGACATGACATAATGTTTAGATCCATATTAGCTGTACACTTTTAGTTTCTGTATATAAATTTCATAATAAATATTATTATTATGGTAATACTATAATAATAATAATAATCCTCTATCTATTTATCTTTTTTGTGCACAATGTACAATTCTACAGTCTGTACATATACTCAAAGGAATGGTCTCATAATTTTAATATATTATTGTGACGATTTTGTCTCAGTAAATGGTTTACCCATGCTGTGTCCCTTACTTGTTAGCATATGACTCTTTGAGTGTGTGTGCCATTCATAAAAGGAAAATTACGATTAAAATATTTTTATTTCACTTACCATAAAAATTCAACCCCCCTCTTTTTTTTGAGTTACCTGTATCTCTGTAGTTGAACCAATGCAATTAGTCGCGTACATCATAAACAAAGAAAGACTAAACAACATGGACAATTAACACACCAGGATACCACCAACGAACAAAAATTGAAGGAGAAGGAGAGAGAGAGAGAGAGAGAGAGAAACGAGTATATAATTATTATTAACACACTAGGCAGATGACTGACAAGCCAAAGAAAAATAATAATCATTACTGTGGCATAGCATAAATTGATTAATTGAATACTGAAATTTTTTGACCTCCTAATAAATCCTCCACTTCTCTCAGGGTTTTTTTTTCTCAACCTATTCTTCACAACGGACACTTAATATTTTCAATGAAATCTTTTTCAATAAAGACACTCTTTGGCCATATATAGTGTCTACCCAGTGATATTTTTTTTTTTTCTTTTTTTGCTTAATTAATAATTTATTAGTTGTGTTTTAAAATGGATGAAAATTTACTCAATGTTTTTTTAAGCAGTAGTACCTTAGCTATATACAGACATGAATTTTTTTTAAGGTGCTAAATCTATTTGTACAGTTATTCTAGATATAAATAAATGTGTTTGATAGTTAAATCAAAAAAAGTTTGCGTGCTTTCTCTCTGATATACTGTATTTGTTTAAAGTATTGAAAGCTTTTTAAAATTCTTTGATTAGCATAATTAGGTTTGTACATGACTATATGAGCATGAGAGTTTGTGTGTGTGTAAAATAAGTTCTTTTTTGTTTCAAATCCTCTAATTAGCTCGTGGTAAGTCTCTCTCTCTCTCTTCTTACCTGTAGAGACACATGACTACATATCTTGTAAGTTTTACAAGAATTTTTGTTTCGTTAATTAATTAAAGTGCTGACCTCACGATAATTTGTGGAAATTCTTTTTTAAAAAACTTTATTTTTTCAATTTTCTACCTTAAAATTTCACCATCCACCACATTCCAATTAAATCTTTTCACTTAGTAATTTGACTACAGAAGACAAAAAAAACTCTTTCTCTCTCTCTCTCTTTTGTTGTAGAGTCAATAAAAGTCAGACCAAGTTAAGGAGGGTTGAGAAATGATTAGAAAAAAAAAATTCTGAAGAAATCAAAAACTGTAAAATATTCAACAACATTATTTTGTATTTAAACTAACCAAAGAAAAGAGAGAGAGAGAGAGAGAGAGAGAGACGTTTGGTTAGAGATTCTAGAAATTCGTATGATTGTAAATTGGTTTTTTTCATCTCTCTCTCTCTCTCTGTCTGTAATGGAGAAGAACGAGTCTCATGTTAACAATTCCTTGTTGTAAATTGTACAAATGATGCATTTTATGTTTTCTGGTTTTCTATACTATTCAGAATTAAAATCTCTTTTTTGTACAATGTTCACACTTGTGTGTGTGTGTCTGTGTGTTGGGTGAGTGATATCAACAAGCTTTCCATAGAATTTCAATATAAAGAGAGAAGATAGCAATGCGGATAAAAGATTGAAAGATGGGCAACTAATGAAAATCAGATGGACATAAAAATGTTGAAAAAAACTCAACAATTAAATCGAACTGTGATGTTGTTGCTTTTTCTTTGAGAGAATTCCTTCTTATTATACAAAAATAAGGATAAAATATTGAAGAGACAAATGATTGTAATCATCTTCCCCCTCCTCCTTCTCCTGTCACCATTAAATAACTTTTCTGTTGTGATGAGTTTGTCGATACGATACTATGCAATGTGTCAACATGTTTTTTTTGAGAAAAGGATGGCAAAATTCATGCAGAAAATTCAACATTTTATATTTTATGTAGAGGCTAATATTATGAAAATTGGATGACGCATGAGAATGTCCATCTCCCTTGTCTCTTATTTCTTTTTATTCCTTCATTTACATTTTTTTGGGATACACAGGTGTAATATTTATTGTGGCCGTTAAACTTAATGAAATAAACGTAAATTACTTAAAAAAAATTATTATTTAATTTCTTCATTTCCTATCCTACCAAGTCTAGGATAAATTTTTTTTTATAAAAGGTCAGGATGGTAAAGTGCAATATTATAATAAAATAGGGAGATTCACAAAAAAAGAAACATTTATTATATTTTAAATGTTACTAAATATGGTGTATTGTATATAAATAATATTGCAACAAGGCTAAAAATTTTCTATGTCATGAGGTTGAGAATATTAAGTCTATTTATTTGTAACCCTGTGATAGTCTTTTGATAAGACAAATGACTGAGAATTTTTTATTTGAGAAAAAATGAAATTTAACAGTTAACTTCAAGTCTGAGCCAATGGCTCTCGCTTTTTAAAATTATTTTTCTCATACTGTCTCAAGCCCATAAGTTGAAATACTTTAATATATTTTATTATTATTAGTAAACTTTGTCAAAGTCTTTGTAACAACAATTCTCAGACAAGAATTTTTTGAGTGTCTGAAACATTTCAGAACCCAAAAAAATGGTTTTCATATATAAGTTTAACATGGTGTAATAAATACTATTGTTTTGTTGCAAATATGAACAAAACTTGAATCATAAATATAAATGTTCTATTGCAAAAAACGAGTACTAAAAAAGATTACAGAAGCAATATTTTTAATAAATTCTTTTTTTGTCAATTTCGATTACAGTCAGGACAGACGGGTAATTCATGTGCCGAGTTATTGCAACAGGTTTGTTTAATTAAATTTTCTAAAAATATGAATAAATATAACTTGGTGTGTGTTATGGATTAAAATAATGAATTTTATAATTTTTGATTTGACCCAGGGTCATCGACGTTCTGGACTATATCATTTAAGACTTCCTGGTGCTCGATCCTCATTCTGGCAGTTACTGGTTCACTGTGATCAAGAGACTGCAGGTGGTGGATGGATGGTAAGATTTATTGGGTTGCATGTAATTTGAATAATTTGACACCATACATGTCTCTCTTTTCCATCCTGAGTAATGACCATTTGTAAAAATTAAAGTAAAACAATGGACTCTTGATCCAGTCAATCTTACAATCTGTAAAATTTGTCAATATGTATTTTACAGGTTATTCAAAGGAGAGCCGATTACGGCGAGCCACGAGAAAGCTTCCATCGAAATTGGGTTGAGTACAGAAGTGGATTTGGAGATCCGGTCAAAGAAGTTTGGATGGGCAATGTAAGTCCTTTTAATCTCTCTCTCTCTAATATTATTGTAAAAATTATTGTACAGACACTGTAAAGTATTTTGGCAATCCTTTTTTGTGCCTTTAGTTTGACAGAAAATTTTTCCAGACTTGTATCCCTTTGAGCTGTGATAATTTCAGTCAAATTAAACTTTCCTGATATTTTCATATGCAAATTTTTTTTTTACATGTTGAAGCCTTTGGGCTGTCAAAGTAAAATAGTACATAATCAATTTTAGAAGAGATTTAATATTTGACAATTTATAGCCGACATGAGTTTCCCCTTATTTGCATAGGATACTCGTACTTATTCAAGATTAAGTTTTTTTTTCTCATACGTTTTACTAGAGGCATAATGAGACTATACATTTTATTTTATTTATTTATTATTTAAAAACTTTTACAGGTTAATCTTCATCTCCTCACTACTACAGAAGATCAAGTTTTACGTATTGAATTGGAAGATTTTGGTAAATATAATTAACATAATTTCCTATTAATACAGACAGATTTATCTGTTTATTATCAACAGATTAAAAAAAAATGTTGATTTAATTTTCTTTTATTATTTTAGATGGTGAAAAACGTTATGCTGAGTACTCAACATTCAGAGTAAGATGACATAAAATTGAATGGCTTGTCACTTGTCGCTTGTTTCAAAAAACACAAAAATAATACATTACTGTTGACAAAGTATAGAGGGGAAGTTTTTTTTACTGTAACAAGAAGGACAAGGCAAAAAAAAGTTGAAATTTTTGCGAGTTATTGTCATTGTTGTTTCCGTTTGTGTTAGGAGTTAGAACAAGAAGAAAAAATGTTGTAGGACAACATGAAATTTTTTTGACTGACATGATCACATGCGGTTGACTTGTTATACGATACATTTTTACATTGTGTATAGTTATATATAGAGAGAAGAGCCTGTCAACATGAATTTTTAACTCGGGTCTCGTCATCTTTTTACAAACTCTTTTTTTTTGGATTAGGTATAAAATATATATAGTACACAACTTTTTTGTCTATAAAATAGTAGGATGCGTATAAAAATGTCCTCTTTTGTCCGTGTATAAAAATGTGATAATATATGTTTTTGTTCCATAAGGCATGTAAAGGCGGTCGTGAAACGGGGCCTTGTGTCGTTTCTCTTATTTTTTTTTGACTAGAGGCCAATTTGGAATTTGGCAAACTAGATCGCAATGTTTTTGAATGACACGGACAAGACACTAAACAATAGAAAAACCAGTGACCAATAAACTTGAATAGTTCAATAATGTGGAGGATTTTGAGCCCCCGGCATCTTTACTTCTTTATAATAGATCTCAGGAGGATGTTTTTTTTGGCATCATCATTTCATGGGGCGACCATCCTGTATGATGAGACATTACTCATATGAAACATTGTCATTGATATTTTAACAAAGTCAATTTAGTTTCAATTTCATCAAAAAAAAGGGTTTCTTTCAATTTGGGGTTTAGTGCACCAAGAGCTTGAAGCGAAAAATAGACATTTTTTTAATAGGTTGCGGTCTTGTCTGTGATTTTTGTATGCCAAAAGTTGTATCCTTTTTTTGTATCTTTTCATCAAGATCAGGTTCAAGGATTTGTTATATTTTTCCCAATTTTTTTCCTGCTGTTGTTGTAATTTTTTTTTTTTTTAAAAAAAAAAAACTTTTCTATTCTCCCTTTTAATCAACATGGATGATGCATACTCATGATGTGTCATGTCAGATTTTCATTTTCAGTTTCAGTCATTTTTTTGTCTATATATATACAGTAAGTACAATGTAGAGCACTCGTTTATCATCATGGGAAATAGGTGTGGGTGGTTTACTGGTTATGAAGGCAAAAAAAGGAGGCGAAACCAGATTCCACCTTTTATTAATATCTTGTGTTATCAAAAATGGGTTTTTTATGTAAAAAGAAATAAATTACAATAAAAATAGAAATTTTATGAATTATAATGAATATTTTTAGGTGGCTTCTGAGTCTGATGGTTTTAGGCTGGAAGTTGGTGGATATACTGGAGGTGAGTTTAATATTTTTTTTGTGGGTTCCGCATTTTAAGATGAAGATGAAGTAGAAAAAAAATGAAAAATATTAATCAACTTTATCTATGTAGACGCTGGTGATGCTTTGAGTGACCCTTGGTATGGTGCCCATGGTTCTGCCTTTTCAACCCATGACAGAGATAATGACAGGTCATCCCTAAATTGTGCATCCATGCTAAAGGGAGGATGGTGGTGGAAATCATGCGGTAGAGGTGAGAGTCGTCAATTAAAATTATTTCCTTTGGCAATAAAAGTCACTAGTCAAGTGTAAATCAGTTGAGAAGAAAAGTTAATTAAAACTTGCTTTTTTAATTTAGGTCTCAATGGTCTTTATTTTGACACACAACAACCCGACTCTGCTTTGGCACGACAAGGGATTGTATGGTTCAGATGGAAGGTAGAGTAAAAATTAATGAAATGCAAAATGACTTGAGAGCATTTTAATGACAATTTATATTAATAGAATATGAATTTAAATTCTGTTTTTTTTGTGTTCCTTTTCAAGGGATGGGATTATACACTGAGACGTGCAACAATGATGATCAGACCAAAGAGCTTTAAATCAGCCCAGAATACATCCACCCTTTAAAAATGAGAGAGCACTACTATGGGTAGCGTGGTGGAAATTAAAAATTAACATTATATATGAAATATGTATATATTAATATGTACATTTGAAACACAATGTACATATAGTGTATATATATTTATACATCAGAAATTCCCAACGCAGCACAAATATTACCGAGACTATATGTATTTTGTACTAATAATAATATTGTTTTTTTTATTGCTTTACTATTTTTTTATATACGTGAAGCTAAAAAAAATCTTGAACCAAAACGTGCCCAAATATTATACTTTTTAAATATTATGTACATCTATTATTTACTGTCTGTATTATAAGATTGCCCAAAAAAAGAAGAAGAGTACTTACCGCCGTTACAGATGCATACAACTATATATATATATATATTATAAATATTATACCCTTATTTACAGCAATACAATGAATGATGAGAAGACGATAAGGTTACTTAGTTAGATCGTCGGTACTCGAAACTTTTTTTTAAAGATATTTTGTTGCCTTTACCATTTTATTACTTCCACAATTACATATATGTAAACTCTGTACTGTAAATGTATATATATATATATATATACGTAATATACGATTTTCATGGATGTTACTAATTTCAGAGGCGTTAAACTTAAATAATAATAAAAAAAATATAATTTCGCCCATGAATCTCTATACAACATAAGTATTAAGCTCTTTTTTATATGCACTCATTTAAATTCATATTATGCTCCATATTTTAAAAAAAACTTAATCCATCTAATCTATAATAATTGATAGATGGAGGGAAAAAATCTCAAGATGATGAGGAACAAGGTTAAACAAAGAGTTTTCATGGTTGTTTCTTATAAGAGCTGAAGTTTTATTTGTATATGTACATTTAAATAATATTCAATATAATGCATCCATTTACATCCAGTTCAGGTCAGTAAATAGTTACATATTTTGTTTTCTTTTTAAAGAACGTATGGATCTAAATCACGGCACGGAAATATTATAATTATTTCATGATAACCAGAGTAAATCTAAAAGTTCAATTTTTTTTCTTCTATGGATAAGTCAACGTGAATTTCTGTATGATATAATATGACGAAAGTGAAAAACAAAAAAGTTGGATCTTTTAACTAGCAAAAGAAGAAAAAAAAACAACGTACAATAACAGTATAAACGATGGAGCCTGAACGCTGTTGTTGCAGAAATCGTCTTGATTTTTGTATATATCCAAATCTTAAATAGGGAGAGAATTTAGTTGGTTGTTGTTGAAAGATTACTGATTTGGATTCACATTTGTTGAACTCATCAAAAGTTTCTCATTAAGCTGAACTTGAACACGAGTTAGCTGTGCTAAATACATGGACATCAGAAGATCCTGTAAAAACATAAAATATTCATATAAATATTAATTTTTTTAAAATAAATTGTGCTCACTTTATAAAATAATGATCAGAAAATGATGATGGCATGTATATATGTAATAAATTTTTTACTTTAATATTGGAATTCAACATCGAGTCCAAGTCATCCCTTGACATTTTCGGAACTACTTGAACGAGCTTTAAAAGGTTGCGTCCAATTGAATTATCTGGAGGAATTTTGTCTGCCACAACATCTTCAACATATTGCAATACTACTGTGAGGAGTTCATTTAAATCTGTTGTTGATTCTGCCACTTGTGGCAATTCTTTTAAGGGTTCCACCGTTCCTGTTGACCGAGTCTTGAGCAATGTTTTTACTACAAAATCACATGAGTGAGGAGAAAAATTAAATCAAGTCAAGTGAATTTAAAATAAAAGATACTAAACATGCTGTGTGAAATCTGAAATTATATATAATTTGATGATGAGCAAATTATTTACATGCTACTGCTTCAGGAGGATATTGAATAATTTCAACAGGAATTGGACTAAACATGGCTCCTTGAGATCCCTCAGGCACCCCAATATCCACTCTGAAATATTACAATTATAGAAAAATTTGATTCCTGTTTGCACTGTATAGAATTATCCTTGACTAGTACATTGTACATTTTGTTTTAATTAAATAAGTACTTACTGTACAAATCCTTTTATACTCATTTTCATGTGCCTCATAGTTGTGTCAATGAGTAAATGGACAGGATTTGCACATTGTCTCGCATAATAGTCATTTACGGGAACGGCAACTATATTTTTAAAAAAACAAAGAATTAAAAAAAACATTTTAATAATGCCCAACGACAAATGATAACCAGAGTAAAACAAATCACTCACTTGCATTTACTTCATAACCGGTCGTCCACCACCCCACAATAACTTCCGTTGGATGTACTTGTTTGTTCAATTTATACATTGTGTCTGCCCAATGCATCTCAACTATAAAAAATTAAAATTGGAAATTAGGAACATTGTCATAACATGATCATTTTTAGACTGTCATATTTAAACTTACTTGACACAGTTCCATCAACATCACTAATGCTGTGCGGTACGACGAAACAATTTGATACTTCCACCGAATTCTTGTCGATTGTACCTAATAAAGTTCCTAAAATTGAGTGTCTGTCCATATTTCTTCGTTCATAAGCATTGACAATCTGGAAGAGAACTGTCGGATGAACTTTCACCGTCAAATTGAGTGCCATGTTTCCAATGTGGATGTACAACTTCTAGAGATGAACAAACTGTAATTAAAACCCAAATCAAATGTATTTAAAAATATCAAACTGTAGGCACAATTAACAATAATTGACACAAAAACTAACCTTTTTAGCCGGAATGCGGTTTTTTCTTTTCGCCAATTTTATCCACGGCGCGGCGCTAGTAGTTGCAGCACGTGGTGTGATCAACGAAAATACGAAACAAATTTTTTTTTAATAAAAAAAAAAAATTCTGAATAAAAAGGTAAGTTGATTAAGAGTTGATTGATTGATTTAGGATAGAACTTCATCTGTGAAAGGGACTAATTTTTTAATTCACAGGTGTGTGATGGAGCCCAGTTTGCAGCTTGTGATTCCATTCAAGTCGGCTCGGGAAGCTACGATTGCCTATAATACATTGTCTGTGGATAAAGAACCAAAGAGAAACGAAGTCCAGAAAACACTCACCTGTGAAAATAATACTCTCATTCTGTAAGTATTCTGTATTTATCATTTATAACTTGGTTAAGTATAGAGGAAGAGAGATTTTAATTGGACTCATTTGTCTGAATTTTTATATTTAGATACTTGAAGGCGTCGGAGCCACGTCAAATTCGTCTGTCAGTCAACTCTTTTTTTGATCATCTCATCCTAGTGCAAAAGACAATTGCAGAATTTTCCCTTGACATCAACTAAATATACAGTCCGAATTTGTGTTCCTTTTTTCGTTGTTATTTTACGCTTAGAGAGAGACATATAATGGAGAAACAAGTGCCATCATCACCAAATCCACAAACTTCAAGAGGTGTTTATGGTTTTGTTATGAGTATGGGGTTCTTCTTGTTAATTATTGCGTATTTTTTATGGATCATCATCCCTACTTCTGTGACAAAAACATGGACATATGAACCTCCTCAAAAGTACTGGGCCATGGCCATACCAATATTCTCTACAACAGCTCTATTTTTATTTGCTTTTTGTATTTACCCAGCCATGCACAGTCGACATGATGGAAAATTAAATGAACAGAGTGCCTTTCGAGATAAATTTTCAATTTCAAGTTCTCAAGTTATGAATGAAATCCCACCATTTGATGAGCCCTTGGAGGATGAACACACAATTTCTCAATCATTCAGTCGTGACAAAGTCAAAAAGGGGAATAAGAGAAAGGCGACCAAGGTGATGGATGAGAAAACAAAGACAGGGAATCCTAATGAAATTCTAATCACAAATTTAAAATTATACGATGAAAATAATTTACTTATAAATTCTCTCTCAAAGAGAAAAATTCCATCAGCCTCAGACTTGGAACTGAGTCAAGTTTGTAAACTTTTGTATCTCAAAAAGACACACGGAGTATAAATGAATCGATTGTCATTAAATTATTTTGATGCGAAACCATTGCATTAAACTTGATTGATTTTTTAATTATAAAATTGTTATATCTTATTATTACTTGATTTGATGTTTCGAATGATGTTATACACTTATACAGCAACCTGCCATCAACAAATTGCTGACTCAGCAAGGTGCATACAAGGATTGAAAATTTTGTAAAGTATATAATGTAAGTATATAGTTTTATTTAAATTAATTCTACTTCAACATCAATTATATGTCCATTAGTGACTGGTAGACACAATATATAAGTATGTACAATAGGCATCTTTTTATCTTCTACAATAATATAACTATCATCATTATAATATACAAGGATGAACTGGCGTGTGTAGTGATTTATGAGATGGGAATTCAAATAGCATATTATATTACACATGTTCTGAAATCGCTACTACATCATGAGTAATAATAGTAATGAATAAACGTACCTCGTCTACTATCTTGTATATTCCGATAATACAACAACAATATTTACCGATTTACGACACCTGCAGCTTCACGTTCACTTCGAACCCAATAACCAGGATAGTCCTGCTTCATAGTGTAATCCATTTTATGTCCCCAAGACCAGCCTCTTTCTCCTACACCTTGGTAAGGGAATAAATCATATCCATGTAGTTTCGTCCATTTATATGACATTCCAAAGAATGCAACAAGAAGTCCGATAGAAAATCCTTTTGCTCTCCATTTTGCTGTAAACAACACAAACCATGAGAATATTAATTTAAACGTACATTTAAACCATGATGAATACAATAGAAGGAATTTTTTAAATTTATTTTAATTAAGCTAACTAGTAGCGGAAACGACGGATCCGAAAGCAGCTCCTCCGATTGCATGGTTAGCCAAGTCGTTCTTATTACGAAGATTGGCTGCGACACATACTGCCGTTGTATATGCAATACCTCCACCAATAAAAGGAACTCCCCAAACACCTGCTCGTTGTAACATTTGTATTCCCTACAAAAAAAACAGTACAAATTACAGAAGTTGATATTTTTATTTGTTTTAAACTTTTAAAATACAGTGTTCCTAAACTACAACTCACCCTTCTATCATGAATAATCACATCGTGCAGCCAAATAAAAGATGATATATAGGCTGCATATTGTGTCATTAACCATGTCTTCGTGAAATAATCTTCATCATCCCTTCCGCTAAAAATGTTGTGAAAGTTTGGGTCAGCAGCATTGTCTCTTACACGTACTTTGTCCCCCTCCGTAGGTGGCCATATCATGGATGGTTGTGTCCAAGATACGGAGACGTCCCCATATCTCGGCTTGATACCGTAAGATACCATCTTGATATCTAGCAATAACAATGTAATTTATTAGTTATCTAATTTTATACAAATGGAAATTTATTTTATCAAAATTTACTCACCTTTTTTCTCTCCCCTTCTCCCCAATTTAAAGTTGTATTTTCGCACCAATTCTTCTCAAAGTCACATGGTAGGAGAAAAAGCCAAAATTTGAGACAAAATTTAACAAAGAGAGAAAATGGAAAATTTTCACTGAAAAGTTGTCACTGAAAATGGGGAGTCAGCCCTTGTATTGGCCTCTGCAAAGAGGTCAAAGGTCACAAGACTCTTTTTCTAGTCCCACACGAGTTTCAATGTCTCAACACTCTTTTCCAGGGACAAGTTCAATGACTATCAATCATCGCAAAAGAAAATCAGAATTACTTCAACAAAAATTCAAAGCACTATTACAAGGTAAGAACAATTGTTGTACTATTTTCGCTCTATTATCACACAAAACTTGAAAAAACATGCTCATTTTATAATTCTTTACAGATATTGATAGTAGTATATCACGAGAAGAAACAATAACAAGCTCGGGAGATGTGTCCTTATCGGACCCCACATTGCTTTGGCCTGACTCACAATTTGGACCTCCATCGTTAAACAGTTCAGTGTCTTTGAATTCCTCATCATTATCCAGTAATGCCTCTAATAATCAAAATAGTTTGGTCATCAGTCCAAGTGAAAAGCCTTCCAAGAAAATGAAACAACTCTCAATGTCAAAATTTGTCAATTTGAAAAAAAAGTTGAAGGCTCAAAAGAAAAAAGTTGAATATTTAGAAAAATGTTTGCAACTCCAAGGAAGACCTTCTGAAGATCATTTGGAACAAGCCAAGGCTACCTGTATCATTGCTAAACATACTGAAAATCTTGGTATGGTTTTTAATGCTGCAACAAAGGCCTACTCAAATTTGTCTCAAGAAAAAAAATATGTTCCTCCACCTGAAACAAAAATTGGAAATCTTACTCAAGATAATTCAAAAATATTAAAAAATAAAAAACAATGTGACTGTCTATGTTTTTGTTCCGACAACGAACACAGTGAAGATACGGATGGGACTTCAATGAGTACTTCTACAAGTGATAAAAGTATACCAAGTCCAAATCAATTCCTACTCCATGATATTCCTGGATTGAGTGAGCCTGCACAATCAGTAGAATTGTTGAATTCTTTTTCACCTACGAACGAGTCCAGTTCTCAATCAACAGATTGGGAATCTCCTAACAATTCTCAAACTTTATCTCAAACTACATCACAACAATTTTAATGCTGGAATTTTTAAGAAAATCATTTATGGTTTTTGTGTTTTCATGTGTGATAAGTGATAACTCTTTCTAACCACTTTATATGTCACATACGCATGTATATTACATGTGACACTACAACGTTATTTTATTATTTTTATCATTTTTTGAAAAAAAGTCTCTTTTCTGTACAGTTATAGACTACAACTTGTGGTCTCGAGTATTATATCATATGTATTATAATTTATAGACAATAGACAAATAGAATACTTCTGATATTTATGCAAGAATAGTTTATAAAATTTATTAACAAGTCATGTATAGTTTTTTACTAGTGAAAGTTAAACGATTAAAGCGTGTACTTATAAATTGTATATTGTGTAGATTTATTAATTTAAGGAAAACTTTAATTTACACACGCTTACATTAAATTTGATGCATATATTTAATATTTTACATTGAACACATCTTAGTGGATATTTTATGAAAAAGTAGTTTTGTCATCACTTTTGATATCTACGATTTGCCCTCGACTCTCCAAAGAAATCGTGCTCATGATGAAAATGATTATGTTGGATTCCTTCAAAGAAATTTCGACCCTGTCAATAAAAATACAAAGTTAGCAAAATATGTTTAATGTATAGCTTGACCCGGTCTTGACAGTTTTTGTAAATCCCTTTGAAAGTAATCATCTTTACCTGTTTTTTTCGAGGTGTCCGAGTTGTTCTCACCCAGTAATAATGAGCCCAAAGTCCCTCGAATGGATGGTGGACGAATTTTTGAGCTGAGAATAAAATACATTAATTTATTGAATTTATTTTTGAACCGTCCAATGAATCCCCTTACAAGAAAATTAAAATCTCATTAGTCATCATGAAAACAAAGATTACTCACGAATTTTTTTTGTTTTTGGAGTGACTTTGACTGGAACTCTGTGACGTTCTTTATATCCCATTGATTTTATTTTGAGATTTTCAAAAGGACGTTTCTCATATTTTGGAATGGCTCGTTGTTGAGGTTTTTCCAAAGGACTCCCTTTGACGTCCATAGTAGACTCACACGGAGACAAATCCGGTGGACAGTTCGAGTCTATACATTAGAACAATAATTAATTTAATTAAAAGTTTGTTTCAATATTGATTGTCCACATTACCGACAGTTAAATAAATATATGGCGATATAAGAGAATCCCTTTCCATAGGACTCGAGTGACTCGACCAGGACACTTGACATGACAATATCCTTCGTCATAAATTTGTGCCTGGACAATCTTCAGAGAACAGGTCTCAATTTGTTGGTCATCTATCCACTCATATTTTCCAGGTAAAATGGCTATGGGCTACATATACAAAAGATTTGTCGAGTCCAATATTCATCATGATGGGGTCAAGGACAATAAATCTTATTCACACCTTTGTCAAGATGAATAGCTATATAAATATATCTAATGTCACTTTAAGAGTAGATTACATTTTCATTAAACTGCCAGATACAGTCTCCAGTTTTATTGACAACTAAACATTCCAGGACAACTGTGTCATTTTCTTGAGCAGTTGCATTCACTGGCACTTTGAAAAACTCTTGCTTGGCTTGTGTTCCTATTTTTCAATCTATTTTTTAATTTCTATTCAATAATTATATTATCACTGTTTTTCAGTGAAACAATAAGATTGCAGAAAAAATTACCTTGAAAATGGAGACTTATAAAATGCATGGTAAATACAATGCACTGGCACCAAAGTTGCATTTTTTTCGTCTTGAATTTTAATTGTAAAAGAATGCTAAATGTTAATAATTAAAATGGAACTCTGAGTCTGAATGCAATGCAAAATGTCAAGTTCAAAATGTTTGATTAATGAACGCAGTTAATGTACAATCACATGTTGACCTCAAACATATGCGTTCAATGGCCATTGTGTGGCTGTGGCTATCGATTGAATATCAAAGGACAAAAATGTAACATCAATACAGTAATTATTATAAATTATAAATTATAATAATAACAATAATTAATTATATTACTAGGAATCAAAAAATATTGAGAAACATCATAACCAGTACATAAATTGTTTTACAAGTTATATCCCATAATAATTAGTAACAAAATCTTAGAATAATTGAAGCAGCTTATAATTAATTTAATGGAGCACAGCTGCAATTTGTCTTCTTTTAATTTATTTACCAAATTTTAACTATTCTTCCAGTAGTCTTCCAATGAATAAATGCTTCAGTCAACTTTTGAATTTGAACCTTTCATTTTCTCAAGGCAGAAATCGAATACGCTGAAATGACACATTCAAAAATGTTGATTAATTATGTACTTGAAAATTATCATTACAATTAGCACAAAAATAAAATCTTACCCTGTTTCTCAGCTAAAGCTTGAATAATGTCAGCTGGACTCGTTGGATTGTCTTCATTTGAATTATCCAAACTAATGACAAAAGCACTGGAAAGAACATCCAATTTTTTTGAAGCAATTGCTGGGATGACTGAATTATTTCTTATAGTGAAGGGTCCGACAAGGAAATAAAATGCTCGAAGTCCATTTGAAACTTCTTGAATCTCTATTTCTTCAAGATCATCATCATTATTCTCTAAATTATTTGATAGATTGAGTGAAGGAACAATTATTTCAAGGTCAGGAGACACTCCATCAAGAATTTGATCTGAGAAATCACTTTGTTGTTCTACTACATGGCTACCAACATTTTCAATTTCCTTGGTAGGATTCTCGTCCATTTCTGAATTGATTGGATGATTTGTCTCAAACTCAAGGTTGACTAAATTCATAGTTGACTTGATATCAACTGGCTTGACCTCAGCGATTGAAATACCTTGAAGAATGTTCACTGACTGTCCATTAGAATTACTTTCTCCTTCACTCGTCTCATTATTGATGACATTAGTAGGACTGTCTTGAGAAATTGTTTCTTTTTTTATTTGAATATTCTCCAGTACTTTTTCAGCCTCCTTTAAGGCCTCACTGATTGACTGGTTTGAAGTGACCTCTACTACTAGTAGCTCTGATGGTTTTGGAAGCTCTTTCTGGCCATTTTCATTGAAATTCAAAGCAATAGACTCTTTTTTCAGGTCAATGTGAACTGGTTGCTCAGTTGAATTAATTTCCACTAAATTTCCTTGTTCTTCAAGTGGAACTGGATTCTTAGAATCTGTCTTTTGTGGAAAATCCACATCATCATCATCATCATAGTCTGTCTTAGCAATCAACTGACGAGAGGATGATCCATCTAAATGCATCTCATGTTTCACCATTTCAACGGCCTCACGTAAATTTGGTTCCAATTGAATTTCCGGCTTAGATTCAATTTTCTTGATTTCAGTGGCTATTTATATAATGACATAATTTATTTCAAATTAATTTGTAATATTTACAGTACTTTTGGTCAAAAAAGTACTGTGACAAAGTAACTGCCAAGTAAAATTGTATATTTAAATAAATTTATAATGTACCTAGTTTTTGCTCTACATTTACTAATTCATCCAAAAGATTTTCTTCTCTAAAATTGATGGCCGTCTCATATTTTACTTGGGATCCATCCTCTGGTTGAAGATCACTCAGACTTTGAATTTCTTCATCAGTCACTGATATTGGAGCTTTGAAAATACATAATAATATTCAGTTTTTTTAAAATAATTATTCCTCTCTACTTTTATTTTCCAACATACTTATCATTTTTTATATTTTAAATTGACTCATGTTTAACCTACTATAAATACTAACCTGTATAAATGTTTGGGATCGTCCATGTCAAAGAGAGGCAGAAAATTAACTGAAAAATCTTTTTCTCCATTTTGTATTAATTTTTGAAATTCAAAAAAAGAAATGGAAATTAGTGTAACACAAGAACCAAGTAATGTAACAGTACTGCAAATGAAAATGATGAAAGTGAAGGATAGATTCCATTCAATGTAATAAAATTATGAAAGTTTGAATCATTTTAATTCTTTGAAATGAAAATTCAGAAAACAAATATGTAATATGTACATTTAACATTTAACTAACGATAAGTTTTAGATTGAGTGC
The DNA here is from genome assembly GCA_034700945.1 of Arrhopalites spinosus. Classification (NCBI taxonomy): domain Eukaryota; kingdom Metazoa; phylum Arthropoda; class Collembola; order Symphypleona; family Arrhopalitidae; genus Arrhopalites; species Arrhopalites spinosus. Next base: position 41,411 of record JAQIVZ010000538.1, on the reverse strand, counting down.
AGCTGTGAATTCTATTATTGTTGGATGACAATTTCTTTGCCAAAAATTCTTTATGTACGTTGTTACATACATGTAGAACAGACTGATCTAAATTCTTAGAGATGACTTGATTTATTCTATTATTGTAAAAAAAGCTAGCTATCATCAAATCAGAGACAAATAAAAGTGTCGCCAAAATTATGTAAACATTCAATTACCACGAAATGAAATAAATGCACAAGCGTCTACAGGATCATATTTCAAGGACTTTTATACTAATTTTTGTCCTATAGGAATTAACAAATGAGTCAATGAAGAATAAATTATTGCACTGAAATGAAGAAAACTTTAATCTTTTGTTTATTTACCCCTTAATTTTTTATTTATTTAAGTATATACTCCTCTTTTCTTAATTAAAAACATAATTTATAATACAAAATTATGAGAATGATTGTTAACTATCATGATTTAACTGCTAGCAACACAACCATTGTAAGGATTGCCAGTGAACCCATCTAAGCAACCACAAAGTTGAGTATGTTTGATGACATGACATTTGGCATTTTGGCCACAGGACATATTACTATCACTCATGCTTCCATTTCGTCTTCCTCTTGTTCGTCTATGATGATGGGAAGATTGGTCTCGTAATAAGGCTGGAGGGTCCATTGAATGATGATTATTATTGTTACTTGTACTTTGACTAATTGTCAGTTTGTTACATGGGTCCACACATTGACTCTCTTCACAAACCATTGTGTCTGAACAGTCTGTATGTTTGTGACAACGATTGTTCATCTGCATTTGATCTTCTGCTGGAACACATCTCACGGATGCATCCCCTGTGGTCCCTTCAGGACATCCTGTGTTTAGAAATGACAATATGACGTCATATTGTATACCGTTCAAAATAGACAAATTAATTATTTTACCACAAATTGGACGGCCTAAGAGCATTCTACAGACGGCATTTTGTCCACAAAATTGTTTACAAATTCCGGGATCTCCTGGGGCAGGTGGTGGAACAGCTTGTCCATTGATGGACTTGATATTTGTCGAAGAGTCTTGACTGCTAACTACAATTTCTTGATGGCGACTAGAACCAGATGGGGATGATGGTCCATCAAAATTTGAACGATGACTGTACTCATTTGGTGAAGTAGCTACTGATGAATGTCTCAAGGGTAAGTTTTGATGTTTATTTGAACTTGAGTCAGATTCTAAAATATTAAAAATTAAAGTATTCTTTACAGTCAGTTACTTGACTTTAAAATGAGTCAATATTGTTTATATTTTACCTGATTGGGATTCATCAGCACAGACAATGACATTATTAATACTTTTACAATTTGTATAGACTCCCATTGGATCCTTTACAGCATAATTATTTTGCTCATTTCGGGAATTAAAAGCAATGGGGGAATGATGGACGTTTTGATGACGATTCATATTTCCATAATTGGATTCAGGTTGAACTCCAAGTCTATAATTGTCATTATTGGTATCAAAGCTTGATGAGGAGACAACAACATTATTTCTACGATTCATATCATCGTTAGTAACGTAAGAGTCTCGTGACTTTGGGAATGAAGATCCTCCATATGAATTGTGAGAGTCGTCAGATTGAGTTGCCACTGTTGAGGTTGGATAGGCAGAATTTTGACTGTAAATTGTTGACGGTAAAGCAGCAGTTGACCCCATCATACTGGACACGGATGTCGAAATATGTGACGTTGACATGGGCTCCTTATGACTCATTGAGGCTGTAGTACTCATAGTCCCTTAAAGTAAAATCAAACATTGACATTTAATTGTAAAGGCTATACTAATCTGAATCTCTAAATTAAATAATTATTACCGGAAGTACTGGAAGTTGAACTGGATCCTGCAATGGGTAATTTTCTACAGAAAACAAATGGGTCTCCTATTTAAAATTTTAAAAATCAATTAAATTAACTAAAGCATCAACTCAACAATTGTCAAAAAAAAAATTTATAGTTTATATTTATAATTTACCAGTGGTGTCTTCAGGACAAACACAAATCACAGCAAAATTGGCCATTGTTCGACAGTCAGCTCCATGACCACAAGGATTGGTTTTACAACCATCTAAACACCAAAATAATTGTTTTGAAAAATACAATTTCTATTTGTACAACACAAAATTTTTGACAGTTACCTCCAGCACTTTCACCAGTTGAAATTTCACTGTAAACAGTTAAAACTCCAATGAGTAAACTGTAGAATTTAATTCTTCCTCCTATCATAGTGCTCTTAAAATTAAATACTGTAGACAAAGATAAAAACTTTTAAAATAAAAAAATGTCTTTGTAATTTAAGTTTAGTAAATGTTTATTTTTATATTGACAGCAAAATATCAACGAGTTGTGTCTTGTGACCTGTCCAATAGGATAATGTCGCGTGTGTGAAGAAGATGGTAATAAATATGATACATCACATCTCCATTCAAAAGGCAAAAGGGTAAGTTTCAATTTATTCACTTCTTTTTACCCCTCTCACCTCGTATTTTATTACTCCTTATACAATTAAATGTAAAATGTACAGTATTCTTAGTTTGTACATAATAATATAAACCACCCATTCATTGTAGAGAATGTATCCAAATTGAAATCTCTTTTATAACCGTTTGTAGGGATGAACAAATTTAAATAAGACAAGGGAATAAATTTCCTTTCTACAGACCATCTTCTCAAACCATTGTTATTTACATAGTTTTGTCATTACATGTATGTATATATATCATGTAAAAATCGTAAATGGAATCAAGATACCGAGGCTAAGGACACTGCCGTCATGTAATGACAGAGAGAGAGGATAAGTACATAATCTGTGCATTTGTGCAAGTCTTATTCACGCCAACATCATTTTTCTAAGTATGTAAAGGGAATAATAATAGTGCACAGCGTAATTTTTGATGTGATGTAATTGAACTTGAAACAAAAGGTTAATGATCTAACACAATAATAACGTAAAAAAACTTTTATCTTCATCTTTGAAAATATTTTAACTAACAATTCTCTATTATGGTCAGACAGATGCAGACTCAACAAGAAAAATAGTGGCCCATTGAGAGAGACAAAAAAAATTGTTTATCTAAAAACAGCATCAAAATATTTTGACATGGAATGACGATGAGGAATGTTTTAATTTAGACACTCCCCTCCTTTTTTACTATAAATGTTTCCTTGTTAAAAGGGTTAAGTCTAGGATGAGAAAGAATGTCGGATCATCGGGAAGTCAAATCCGTTCAAAGACTTGAATATATCTTCAAGTGTCTTATTTTATACAATTTCCTGGGTTAACAATTTCATTATTTTGTCTTTGCTTTAAAATCAGCTTCATCTTGTGTCCCATATAAGGCCATCGTCTTTCCATCTTCATTTCCTTTTTTGTCCAATATCGTTAGTCCTTAATTTAAATAATACAAAACATACTTTTTTTAATGCTGATCGTTAACATTATAATTATTAAAGGCAACGACATCATTATTTTCATAGACGGGTTACGGGCCAGACGACGTACGGGGAATTTCTTTCTTAATGAAAATTATAATTAACTGACCATTTAAATTTGACATTGATTATAAAATAATTAAGCTAAATTATGAAAATACGGATAACTTTAAAAAACTGGCTTTTCTACAATGGAAAAGTTTTTTGTGAGATTGAGTCCTTTGACAATACAAGAATATTCCGTTTTTCTAATAGAAAATTGTAAAATTTCTGCTTATTACAATACAGGTAATGTACAATGTTCAAATGAGTAAAAATTGAGGACCTCAATTAAATTACAAAAAATGTGACTGTCTGCCGTTCTCCTAACACCAAAAAACTATCAAAACTTTATAAGGCCAGGGAGTTGTAGAGTATACATTATAACATAGAGTAAGATATCCTACCTAGTACAAAAGTAGATAGAAAGAATGAGTTCTAAAAGTTGATGTTGTCTCATTTAAATTTAAAAGCCAAAGGGCAAATTTGTCCACCGTTAGTCATGATTTACCCATATTAATAATTATTAAAATATTCAATATTATTATTATGTATGCACCACCATCATTACATAATTTGATCATGTTTATCATTTCACCCGTACTTTGTAAAGATTGGTACAGTAAAGAGAAAAAAAGGGAGTCGATATGAGATTAAATACTTTTTGTACAGGTAAAGTGGATCAAAGTTAAAGGAGAATTTTTCACAAGGCAACAAGAGGAGCTTGACGAAGTCTTTCGTGAAGTTCATTAACATCCTCAACCTGACTACCAAATGCAAAAAAAAACATGTCAAGCAACTTCTTTTTTTCTAAGTGGACTTCCACGACGCTGTTTTTTTTCTCTATCTCAAAAGATTATAATGATTTTAGTCCAGTCACCCACAAAACTTCAACACAGCCATCCTCATCTGGTTGGGTATAGTATGTAGCAAAGGTTATTTTAGAGTGTGGATAGAGTAGGGATGAAGTAAAAGACTAGGAAATACCTTATATAGACTATTGAACGAGGAAACCAAATTTTTTTTATTGTCGAATATTTAATTTTATACTCACCTGTCAAATTTCATGTGGTTTAAAAGCGCAAGTTGAGTTTTTATTATAAAAAATAAAGACAAGAAAAGTGTTGACATAAATAAAACTAACCAAAGATAGTCACGAAGGTTAATTGTGTTTGTGCTACATAATGGTAATGGTGTACAGTGTACGCATTGGAATCACATTCTTGTCAATTGCTCTTGTGTCAGTACACGCTGGAAAAGGTGATCTGTCAATTTAATTGTTTAACCATTTTTAATTAGTACAAGACTTTATTATATGTACATGTTCTTTCTATTTTGGTTCTTTTAAAAATAATATTCATAATTACTTTTTTTATCATTTTACAGCTCCACCATGTGAAGACCCTGGTAAGGAGTTTTTAATTTTTAATTAAAATTGTCAAAGTTAATTTTTTGGAACGAGTAACGAAATTGGCTTTTTTAAAACATTAATTATATTAGTTTAATGGCAAATTAAAAATGTCAAAAATTTACAATTTATTGAAACACGAGTACAGCACATTTTAAAATTAAGTAGTGCCGTGTGCAAAATTGTAAGTGACTGTGTAAAGTACTATTGTTAAAAAATGCCAAAAAATTAATTACTGATAATTAAATTGAGTTAAAATTTTAAAAATAATATTGATTTTTATTTATTAGTTAATATTTTGCTTAATATTCTACTTAATTTATCAATGTAGGAGTGTGTGGACCATACAGTACGTGTCTACAAGTTGACAATTTAAAGAGAAGGAGTGACGATGGAGGAAGAAGTGATGTGAACACAGATGATCTTGATTGGACACAAACTGTGTCAAGGGGCTTAAAAAAATATCAGAGTAGTTTGAAAACAGAAGGCACTGGCAATTCCACACAAACTGTTCTTTGTGCCTGTCAAAATTATCACATTGGAGGTATTTATCTAAATCACATTGAATATTTTGTCATACAAAAGAAAAACGAGAATGTCAATAATTTACAAGAAAAAACACTGAATGATATTTTTCTTTTTGAACAGCTCCCCCAAAATGTCAACCACCGAGGTAAAGATTTAGTAGGAAATGCCATGTTATTTATTTTAAAACACAAAAGTACTCTAAATTTTTTATTATCATTTAACTCTTCTATTTTAAGATGTGCTCATAATGCTGACTGTCCTAATCAATTTGCATGTGTCAAGTAAGCAAAAAAAAATTCTATTCAAATGATTTCAAACAAAACAAAGTTGGAGGGGCGTTCTAATCAAGTGTGACATGTTTAGAAATTTATTTACAAACAATAAATTAACCAGTTGTCTCTTTTGTCTTTTTTTAGAGGATTGTGTAAGGATCCTTGCCAAGGAATTTGTGGTGTGGGGGCTGAGTGTAAAGTTGTCAATCATTTTCCAGTAAGAATTTGTTTTATTTTTTTTAAATCATTTTAACTGACATTTCTTTAAAATAATGACAACAAAAAACTTCAAGTTTTGTAAATCATTACTAATTAATGTGGTTAAAAAATGTGTTGTTTTCTAAATTTAGGTATGTCGTTGTTTGAAAGGATTCAATGGCGATCCTTTTTTCAACTGCAAGGGTAAATGCAAAATTTAAATGTCAATTCTACTGTATGAAAAATATATTTAATTTTAATGTCAATCAATTTAATTTGCAGCATCCTACTGCAGTGACAATGAACAATGTCCACCAGATTTGGCATGTAAAGAAAGTCATTGTCGGGATCCTTGCGAAAAGTATATGAGAATACATTTATAGTTAATTTTAATTTGGATTTTAGCATTTAGTTCTAAATCATTTTATTTTTCTTTAGTGTTAAATGTGGAGCAAACTCAAAATGTTGGGTTGTTAGAAATGCGGCTGTTTGTGTCTGCGTAAGTTTTATAGACAACTTAAATAATTACAATGTTTGGAATTCAATGAAAATAATGAAAATAATTTTTTACACAGGTTCCAGGCTATACCGGAAATCCATTTGAAGCTTGTGCAGCTGTCGTGGAAGATGAAATTGCTGCCAGGTGTAACATGGATGTTGATTGTAAGATTTAAATGATATTTACCAATTTAAATATGCAAAAAGTGTCAAAACAGTTAAATTAATTTTATTAATTGTTTATTTCTAGGCATGCCAGGTAACAGTATTTATCCATAAAACTCACTACGAGGGTTCTCAGTTATATTTAAATTAATAGTTATAATTACAAATTATTATGACGTTTCTGTAGATCAAGCATGTGTGAATGGTTATTGTCGTGACCCGTGTGTTGGCTTTTGCAAGGGATTGTGGAAAAAATGTGAAGTGAGGAGATTTCTCAATTCATTTATAATTCTACAAAATTAGTCACATTCTAATTTAAATTTACTGTAGGTGATTGAACACAAACCACGATGTGCTTGTGAGTTGAATACATATTCATCGGATGATGGCAATTGTCAACTAAATAGCGGTTCGTCCCATGTCTCATTACTATTATGCAACTTGAGGAATGAAATGTCAATTCTTTTAATTTCCCTATTGCCAATGTGTAATTTTTAGGGTCATATTGTGGTCGTGACCCCATTCGAGTTTGTGGTCAAAATTCCCAGTGCATCGAGTCTACGGTCGGCCCCGTCTGTCGATGTCTTCAAGGTGAATAATTAATTCAATTGCAGATTAATTATTTTTGTACTATTTTGTAAAATAAATAATTTGATTTAATTTAAATATAGGTTACGTGGGTCATCCTCCCAACTGTAAAGCTTGTGTGAGTGCTCAAGAATGTGGAAAGAGTGACCAAACTTGTGTCAATGGACGTTGTGTCCATGCTTGTACTACAGTTCATTGTACAAATAGTGCTGTATGTGTTGTTGATAATGGAAGTCCAGAATGTAAATGTCTCAAAGGTAAATTCCCATTAAAATTAACTTATTATTCAATTAACTAATTCATGTTCGTTGTAATTCGTGTCAAATCAAAAAAGGATACGAAGGGGACGGTTTCACTTCCTGTACTAAAATGAAGACACCCACAAACTTACCTGAATGTGTCACTGATGGGGAATGCTTGGGCACTGAAAGTTGCATTAATGGCCGTTGTCAATCTCCTTGTATGGGTAAGTTTTATCCTCCATTTTAATTTAATCACAGTATTTTTTGGTCTAACCTTTTCTAATTGTAAACAGGAACTTGCGGTCATGGAGCTGAGTGTGTTAGTAAGTGACCTTAACTATAATTAATGATGCCAGAACAATTGAAAATTTTTAATTTTTTAATTTCAGTTAAAGATCACATCCCCAGCTGTTACTGCCCACCAGGCTCATCAGGAGATCCTTACTATTGGTGTGCCAAGATGCCTCCCAAGCCAACATTTGAAGGGGATGAATGTGACACTGATGCGGATTGCCCGTAAGTTTAATTTTTTAAAATAAACTTCATTTAGTTGATTGAAAATTGTCACAAATTTCTTGTATTATTTGTATTAAAGGGACGACATGAGCTGTGGTTTATACAAATTTTGTGTAAGTCCATGCAGCCACGTTTGTGCTTTGCACACTGGAGCCAAATGCGAAGGTAAAATTAAAATGACTAATTACAATTAAAATTACAAATCCTTTCATTTTCATGTATTTCATTTTTCCAGCAAAGAGACATCGAGCCACATGTTGGTGTCCAAATGTAGGCCAACCTTGGAAAAGATGTTTTTCATCCAGTGAACAAGCCAATACGACAACAAAGGGACATCAAGGTAAAAATTGTGCCAATGCGGATGGCTCATTTCAATTAAATTACTTTAACAAGAATTAAATTTCTGAATATTTTTGTTTACAGGTCCTTACAGTTTGGTTAATAAACGCCGTGTCAACGCCTGTAATCCATCACCTTGTGGTACAATGGCTTCATGTCATCTCTCTCGAAATCGGGCTGTTTGCCATTGTCTACCAGGTGAGAATAATTTAGACTTAATTGTTAATGGAAAAAAATTTAATTTTGTTTTTAAATAGGTTACAATGGAATTCCTCCAGCCTGTACTCCAGCATGTTTCAAGGATCATGACTGTTCCAGTAACATGGCGTGCATACATGGAAAATGTGATGACCCGTGTCATTCAAAGTGTTCGAGAAATGAATATACTTTTTGTACTGTCATCAATCATAAAGCCACATGTGTTGATGCAACAAATGAAAATATTCTCTTACGTATCGCTTCTGGATATCCTAATTAAGAAACTTATGTAATTAACTTATTTTATTTATTCACCAAATTGTAATAATAATTTATTATTCATTTCATTCAATAAAATTAACTCTTTTTTTGTACCTCTAAACAACTTGCAAAAGGACTGCTTCATTCATATCATTTATTTTATCTATTTAGTATTTTTTCATTAACTACAGATATTACTACAATATTTAAAACAAAAGAAGGTTAATTATTTTAGTTTCCTTGTGTATTTTAATGCCAAGTTTCACCACATCCTTCCATCATTTTTCTTGGTAGCAATACTAACAAAAGTCATGACTCATGATCAGTGGTCATGTTTCATTCAAGGAAACGAGAGTGACGACATTGACATTAAATAATATTTACAATTAAATTTGCAAAGGAAAGTTTTATTAAATCAAGTTTAATCATCTTGATATGACTATCCAACTACGTCAGCATTAATTGATAATATTTTGTTTAAATGGTAAGAATGATCGTCATCAGGATAAAGAAATCAATTTAAATTCTAAATAAATAAGACAACCGCACAAAATTTTGTTTATATAAAAGCAACCATTATTTAGTATTTACTCTTCAGTACTTTTTTGACTTATTCTATTCATTTCATCTTTAAAATTTCAACTATTTGATAATGTCCATTGATTATGTTACTTTTCCTAATCGAGAGAAACATGAAGATTTCTTTCGTCAAGTTTTTGAAATTATTTTAAAAGAAACTTTATTCGACGGAATTCAAAGGGACAAGCCAGTTTGTAGATTTAAAACGCCTCAAGAATTACAATCAGCTATTGACCTCAGTGTAGGTCAAGAAGGGGCTCAGAATCATGAGGAATTGATTGGATATATTAAAAATGTTATTGACAACAGGTGAGAATTTAATTTAAATTTAATTATTGTAATTAATTTAAATTTCTTTAATTGTGTAACGCATATTTGATTATCTTCTGATTTTCTCAGTGTCAAGACGGGCAATCCTCATTTTATTAATCAACTTTTCTCTGGGTAAATTATTTAGAAAATTAAATTATGAAACAAACATTAAATTAAATGTCAAATTATAGTTTGGATCCTTATGGAGTAGCCGCTGAATTTGTTACCGCTGCTTTAAACAGTTCAGTTTACACCTTTGAAGTCTCTCCAGTTTTCACAATGGTAAACCATTGCTAATCAATTAAATTAATTTATTTGAATTTAAATAATTATTATTTTCTTCCCAATGTTTTCAGTTGGAACTAGAAATTTTTGAAAAGGTGAGAAAGACATTTAATTTTATTTATGCAATTTTAATTATTAAAATTAAACTAAAATTGTTTTCAGATGAGAAATATAATTGGCTTCCCTCAAGGAGAGGGTGATGGTGTGATGTGTCCAGGGGGATCAATTGCCAATGGTTATGCCATCTCCGTTGCCCGTTATAGAAAACGACCAAATATAAAGGAAAAGGGGCTTTTTGGGGGTAAAACAATGGTCATGTTCGTGTCTGAAGATTGTCATTATTCCATGCAAAAATTGGCGTCCTTTGCAGGTTAATCAATCATGAGTCATGACTAACGACGCCAAATTGACAATTTACAATTTGTTAAAACCCAATCAAAAGTTGTATTCTAGGTCTAGGCTCCGAGAATGTCATTTCTGTTAAAGTGGATTCTAAAGGGAAAATGTGTGCCGAAAATTTAGTCACGGAAATTGACAAGGCCATTGCACAAGACAAAGAACCTTTTCTCGTCGCAGCCACTGCTGGTTTGTAGATAATTTTGTTAAAAAAAATGATGGCATACAAAAATAACTTTCTTTGTGTTATCAGGAACAACGGTTCTAGGTCAATTCGATCCGATAGAAGAGATTGTTAAAATTTGTCGTAAATATGATTTATTTTGTCATGTCGATGCTGCCTGGGGAGGAGGGGCTTTGATGGTAATGTCATTACATTTAACTGGTCACATTATTCAATTAGTTACTATTTAATTTCTCAATTACAGTCATCCACATACAGAGAAAGAATGAAGGGGATTGAACAGTAAGAATTTACACTTTAAATTTTTATCATTTTCAGCTGCTGTCAGTATATTTTCTTGTTTCAAAAATAATCCAATTTTCCATTCTGTTTCTTGTTTTTGTCTGGCTCAAATAAAAAATTATTTTTAATTTGTTGGCAATCACTTTAACTATTATCATTCTTCTTTTCTTTGCAGAGCTGATAGCGTTACTTGGAATCCTCATAAATTATTATGTGCTCCACAACAAGTAAAGATTAATTTTATTATTATTAATTTAAATACCTAAATAAAAGAACTTTGTCATTTATAATGTGTTAATTAATTATTTTTAAATATTTTAAACAGTGCTCAACTTTTTTATTGAGAGACAGTAAAATAATGACAGATGCCCATGCAACACATGCCACATATTTATTTCAAAAGGATAAGTTTTATGATGCCAGTCAATATGACACTGGCGACAAGGTCATCCAATGTGGTCGTAGGGCTGACATTTTCAAATTTTGGCTCATGTGGAAAGCAAAGGTTCAGATAAAAATCATTAATCCTAGATTTATTAATTAATTAATTATTTTCTAAATATATTTATTTACATTTTTTTTGTAGGGCATCAAAGGCTTTGAATCTCACATTAATCATTTATTTTCATTGGTTAAATTCACTGTGAATGAACTTAAAAAGAGACCAACTTTTCGACTTGTTTTGGAGGAGCCAGAATGTACAAATGTTTCTTTTTGGTTTGTTCCACAAAATTTAACTCATCTTGCCACTGACTCTGATGAATTTAGAGAGAAAATCCATCCTGTAAATTTTAAATTGAATTAATTTTCAAAGTTTGTAGCATTTAGTACTTAAATAAATAACTAATTAATATTTTGTTTATAGATTGCCCCAAAAATAAAGGAAAGAATGATGAAATCGGGATCAATGATGGTGACTTATCAACCCTTGAGATCTTTGCCAAATTTTTTTAGAACAGTTTACCAAAGTAGTGAACTCAAGGAGGAGGATGTTATTTATTTTTTGGATGAAATTGAAAAATTGGGCAGTGATTTGTAAATCTATTTGACCTTCATTTTTTATTTTAAATTTAACTCTCCTATTTTATGATTTTAAAATCCACGTGTTCTAAATAGTAAATTTTGCATAATGCTCCTATTCAATTTTATTGTTGTATTGAAATTAAAAAACTTTTCGACATTGTCTTTCATTAAATATGTACTCAATGAAATTGAGTTTGTGTTCTCTTGAAAAAATCGTGGCATTAAAAAATTCAATGAAAAATAATTTATTCATATCTCTTATCTTTTTATTTATCTGCATAAAATTGAGTAGTCAACAAAATGGAGACAAAATAACAGAAGAATTTACTGATCGAAGTAAAAGATGGCTTGTCAAGAGTAAGAGTCTAACACCCAATTTGTTGACAAAAACAATTGGTGAGAATTCAGGACAAGAAATTATTCAGGTAATTAAAATTTATACACGATAACCAAGTCTTTAAATAAAATTAGATTCTTTTTTTGTCTAACATTCATTATTTATGACATTAATGATCACGAGAAAAAACTAAAGAAGAAACAGATTGCCTACTTTGTGTCACCCATCTGTGGTCCTGGAGCTCGTTGGGAAAGTGCGTCTAAAAATTGTGTTGCAATTTCATAATTAAATGGAGAAAGTTTTTAAACTAAATTAAAACAATAAATGTAATAATTTATTCACATCAAAAACAAAAATCATTACAAAATAATGTTCTTGTAAATATTTTATTTCATCAAAATGTTTTAGTTTCAATTTTTTTAAAAGTACTTTGGCATTAAATTATGTTGTAATACTTGTGTAAATTAATTAAAGCTTGGCATATGAAAGCATGCATTAATTTAAAATTTCAATTACATTTCTTTCTTTACCTTTTTCTGATATTCATTTGCATTTTGCAATCACAATTGCATATAAAGCAAACCTATAATTTAAAGCATTAAAAAGTTTTTAATAAATATTTTAAGCTAAAAAAAAATTCCCCCAATCAAATTCACATTGAGTATCATGTGTACTGTATTCACAACAACAACATTCTTTTTTGTCATTAACTTGATTGGCTCAAAACATTAAATAATATATTTTCTATATAGGTTATAATACAATTTCCAATTGCAATTTGCAAATTGCAATTCTCAATAGTTCTCATATTTCAACAAAAGTGCATTGAGTCAAGTCCCCAATCGAAAGAAAAATAGAAACCTCTCCACTGATACATATACTCACGAGTCATGACATTGTTTATTTTAACAAGGTTAAAACCTCAAAAAAAAAAGATTATACAAGTATTCGTCAAACCCTATAAATATCTTGCAAAGATACTTATGTACAACATACATTACTTTGGAGAGAGAGAGGGAGGGAGAAAAAAAATTGATATTTTGAAACAAGAAAATAATAATTTGAAGCCCACACCATTAGAAATTGCTATCAAAGTTAAGTGTTGGGTTTTGGGAATTGTAGTTTTTTTTGAGCATCGTTGAAAGAAATAATGCTACCTCATGTTCATGTTCACTACTACTGACTTGAGAGAGAGAGGCTTTGGGATGAATAAAACTTGATATTAGAGATTAAAAAGTATTTTTAGAAACTGATTTTCTTCCCCATATCTTTGGCTCACCATGCTCTCTCTCTCTCTCTCTCTCTCTTCTTGGGTAGTAATGATCTCTTGAAAGTTGGAAATAAACTATAAACTCGAGAGAGATTATAAAACTATGTGTATGTAGGGAGCATGTGCATAGTTATTATTCATCGTTGTCATCGAATCTGGGTTCCGGTGGAGAAGGGGAAAAAATACATGTAGAAAATTGTAAAATGGTGTTAACATTCCACTTCCTTACTCCTACGTCCAAAAAAATAAAAAAAACTGATGGATAGATTTATTGCAGCATTTCAAAAACTTTTTCTTTTCCTCCAAACCAATTTTTTTGTGTGTATGTGTGTGGATCAAAATATTTTTTTTGTATGAATTTAAATGTTAGTCATGTGTGTAGTCAATTTGGGATATGAAAAGAAAAAGATTTTTTGACAAAAATTAAAAATGGAAAAAGTACAATGTTTTTTGTTGGTTTTCTTTTTTGAAAAATTCAACGGTTCGCAAAGAATTTTTTTTATACTGTTTCTTTTTAAAGGGATTATAATAATAATTTATCATAATAATGTAGATAATATACATAATATATACAACAATTTTATTTACACATCATCATTTTTTAAAATTGTTCATGTTTCATTTTCTTTCAATATTTGTCAACTTTTAAAGTTTACATTTGATATTGTAGCATTTTTTTTCGTTTAAAAAAAGGGAAAATTTTTTGATGATAAATCTCTGTTTTAGTTAATTCTTTTTTGCTTCAAAATTTCCTCTTTTTTGGCTTTTGTTAAAATATATTTTTTGGTATATTTGATATTGGTAGTGGATCGTTGTTTATTTTTGTTGTGAATGTGTCCTCACTTTTATTTTTCATTGATAATAAATTTCATTTTTTTGAGGATGTTCAAGAGGAGAGAAAATGAAAAATAGTTGAGAGAGAGCAAAAGTGTGTCCTGTCATTTATAACATGGAAGTCAAAATGATTGAACAAACTGCAATATTTAGCAAATACATAATAATTTTTTTGATGGTCTTGTTGTTTTTTGGATTTCGTTGGTAAAAAGTCGATAAAAGTGCACAAAGTTGAATTTTATTTTTATTTTTTTGTGTTTTTTTTTGAATTGACATGTCACTGGTTTAAAAGAGATTTTCCGGAAGATTTTTTTTTTTGGTTTTTTTTGGTCACTTCATTTCTTTACAGTGATACTGTAGGGTGAGCCAGGTAAAGGTATGTTATCAAATTTGAGATTCAGCTTATATTGACCTGCAGTTGATGGCTTATATAGAACCTATACAAATCCAAATGATTTTTTTAATCATTTTGGGTTCTGTAAAATGCTCAAAAAATTTTAATTTAAATAAAATAAACAATTTTGACTCACCTTAATTGTTCCATCAGGAGCATTCTTAAAGCTAATTTCTGGCTTGCTTGGCCCCTCCATGGCACATTGAAGACCACCTTTAAATTAAAATTGGTCAATTTGTTAATTTCTTCAAGATTTCCATTATCTTGCAAATCATTCACTATTAAATCACTAATTAATTAAAATGTCACAAAAAATGCTTACTTGTAATTCCCGCTTCTCTGGCATCAACACTGATTTCTGTATAAAAAAGTATTGAAAAAAATAACCTTTGGCCTCATAAACTGTCATTTAAATTGTGATTATGTTGAAAAAATATTTACCGTTGGTCACACAAGTTTTGCCATTCTTGACAGCATCTCCCGTAACTTTAATTTTACCGACGGCGGCTGTCTTGTCACCCAAAATCTTGACTTTGAAAGGGCTACCTTCTATGTGATTGTCATTGAATTTAATGTGGATTTTATACTCTCCAGGGACGGGCGTCTTGTAAGTGGCATCCACTGATCCATCCTTCTACTCACAAGAAGCCCTTTATTGTTTTCATATGAAACAAATAATTGGAAAACTAACTACCTAACTAATTACAATCTCAATTAAATTTTACCTGAGTAGTCAAAAGACATTCGGGCTTGGCAGGACCATCAAAGGCTAAGGCAAGAAGACTCACATTATGCCCTGACATCTGAATCGAAAACTTGTTGGGGGCCTCTGTGTAAAAACATGACAAGAGAATAAAAAGACATGAAACAAATTGTCATTAGCCATAGACAATCAACAAGCGGAAACTATGTACGGTATGTATGTACTAAATTAAAGTTAACAAGTTGAAAAAAACATATTTTATGACTCTACACTTTAAATGAACATTCGATTCGTTCAAAAGTAAAAAAATCTTTTAAAAATAAACATTTGTCAAAAATAACGAACCGGCAAACCCACTCGTCAGGCCGGTGCCTTTTGCTGTAATTGTTGTGTTCATGATGATGACGAGATTCCACACTTCCTGTCACTCTCTATTTTTTTGGCACTGGAACAGAAAAAAATAACAAAATATAAAAACGAGAAGAGAAAATTCTTGATTAAAATCAATTTTCAAAAATTCTTTCTCCTCCAAAATTTTTCCCTTCTCTCTCTCTCTTGCGTGTCTCTAAAACTGGCACTAAGAATTTGTAAGGTGAGAGAGAAAGAAAAATAAAAGTTTATTGGACTGTCCAAATAATTCCAATTAGTGTCAACGTCGACGTCGTCACCCTCAATTCCTCTTGCTCAGAGTCTCAAACATCAAAGAGATGAACAAATGTAGATACTAATTGACTTAAAAAAGAGCATTGGACTGAGACGAAGATCTAATGAATGAATTTCTTTTTTCAAAAAAAAAGAAGATAAAGAAGAAGTAACCAAATAATTAAAAAAAACCAACCACAATCACAAACACTCGTCTTTACTCTTTTTCAAAAAAGAAGAAATTATTTATCCAACTTGATGACTTTTTCTACAATGACAAGGGCAAGGACAAAGACTTTTTTTTTCTTAATGAGTTGACTTAATATTGGAACCAATTTTTTTTTGTTGAACTGATTTAATTTTCTTCTGGTATGTAAATTGTGTGTGTGTGTGGTCCCACATAAAAATATGTTTGTCTAGTAGTATCTGTACTACTACTAGGTCCGTATCGACGTAATTAGTACATGGATCCAAAGGAATGGACCGTGAAATTGAGAGGACGACTACATAGAAAATTGATGACTAGTACTTATATATATATATAGTACATGTCTATAGAGACTGGTCGTAGTATAGACATTTAGTATTTAAATTGCAATCCCCCCTTCTTTTTTTCCACCAACATTAAAGCGAACAAAATTGTCTCACCTGAGGAAGTAGAAACAGTGTGACGGCTGTGAAGGGACTGAGATTGAGTTGAATTTGGTGGGGCAATCTTTGTAGATTTTTTGCATGTTTCGGAATAAAAAAAAAGTAAATTAAAAATAGATCTCGCCATTTTTGGATGTCGTAATATCCCCATGGGTTGGAATGTTCTCTTGTAGGCGTTGATTCCACACAATTTCCTCATCCTTTTAACATTCCCATATCTCCCCTACAGTACAGATACATACACACACACATACAAGTCAGAGATGAATCTGTCCTGCTTTCTTCCTTCATCTTTCCCGTGAAGAAAATCTAGAAACCCACAAGAAGAAAAGAAGAGTTTTTTTTCTCTCTCTTTCTTGTCGTCGAGAGTCATCATCACATTTTTAACAGCCACTATATACCCCCACCAGCTGCTTCATGGAATCAGAGTATCAAAAGGAAAATTTACAGCACAGCGGCGGCACTACTACTACCACTACCACTAACCAATGCTCCTTAAAACTTGACTTCCTCTTGCAATACACAAATTTATGTGGGGATATTTCTAGATATTTTTAGTTGGTTCTCCCTCTAAAAAAATAGAAGAGGGAGACTACAGCCAAGACAGATTCATATCGTCAACAATAAACACACAAATTTTCAAAGAGAGAGACAGTTTAAGAGTATGGATGTGATTATTGATTAAAATTGAGAGCTCCTCTTTTCCAATACTTTGGAAGCTAGACAACAAGATGACAGTCACGTATTGAGTCGTTATTATTAGTTGTGATAATATGTCCATCAAGTAAAAAGTCACCACACGCCCATCATCATCGCCTCTCTCTCATTCTTCGTCGGGGTGCTAATTATAGAGGAATTCTTTTTTTCAACCATTTTTAAGAGAGAGAGAGAGAGAAGAGGTTATGTGGAACATGTCAAGACACAAATTAACGCTCCTTCGATGGCGATTAGGTAATGAATCGTGTCCTCAGTGAAAATTTCACAAGATTTTAATCAACCCCACACACGCCACACACACAAGGAGAGGAGCAGAGAATAGTTTGGGTTTGGGTGAGCACAAGAGGAGAGGCGGAAGAGGATAGAAGATAAAGAAGGATGTGTGGCCAAGATGTTTAGTGGATGGAAACAAACTCATTTATTCATTGGTGAAATTAAATGCCATCAATTCGAATCTTTTGAGAGTAACTAGAAAAAGTCAGAGTCACCATGTCGAAAACATTTTTCACAGACCAATTATAAATATCATGTGTATTAACTAGAGCCAACTATTTAGCTTGTTCTTACGACTAAATAATGTTGAGATGAAATAATTATTAATTTTAGGATTAGAATAAAACGATATAAAAAAGTTTTATTGTCTCATTTTTTTAATTGAGTTCACCTGACTTTAATTTTTCATTTTGTTTTTTTTTCTTATTCTAAAAAAAATTAATTTTTAAATATTACACTCCTGTAATTGTGACAAATGATTGAAAATAAATTAATGTGGATTAAATTAGTTGTAATTAATATTTCACATAATGAGAATCATTCCATTATGTTACATTTTATTTGGGAGTCTGACAAGGAGGGTTGAACGACTGAATGTAAAGAAAAGAATTTTTGGTCTTTGAAATTTTGGCAAAATGTTTTTTTTTCTCTTTTCTTTTTGATGAAAAAAAATATATAAAAGAAGCATGTGGTCTTTATTTTTATTTTGAAATGTTTTAATATAGATTAATTACAAGATTAAGGATACGAAAAATGATTTTATATTTAAACTTGAAAAAAGAAAGATTTGTGTGTCTACGACTCTCTGCTGTATTTACACGTACATACATACACAAGTCATTAATATGATGATTAAATTTTTCTTATTTTATGACAGTCCAACAATTCATTAAATTAAATTCTTGAAAATGTCTGCGTCAAGTTTTTTGAGTGATTTTGTTTTGGTACCAGTAAAAAAGGATCGTTAAGATTAAGAGGGAAAAGGTAAAAGGGAAGGGGAGACTGTCAAAAGTTGAGATTTAGTGACGAATGAACAAGTTGTTTGGTTATTTACAACAAGAGGCCGACTATTTAAAATGTCACATTTCAAATTTTAACTGTGAGATGGGTATGTCAAAAAACTTTTTCTTGTCAATTATTTTTACGCAAATGTGACTCTCTTGGCTGGCTTCTCTTTCATGTAAGAGAAATGTGCCATGTGCCATGTACCATGTGCCATGTGCGATTCATTCCCATTCCCTAAAATTATTACTGTTTACTCATATACTTGCCATTTTTTGTGTAGAAAAACTCACAAAAAAAACATTTAACTTGATATTTCAATGTTGTTCATATTTTTCATGAAAATCTCTACAAAAAATTGAGTCATCATTCTAGACGGTCAAGGTCATGCAAGTCTGTTGAACTACAGGGAAAATGTAAGCTGGAGTCAATATTAATTTGGCATTATTTATTTTGTGTTAAAATGACTCACAATAAACAAAAGTTTCCCTTTTGATGGACACAGACACAACTTTTCTTGGTTACTTAATTAACAATATTTTTTACGCAATATTGTCACTGTCATGAAATCAAAATTTTCTCATTTAAATTAAAAACAAAGATTGACAGATAATTACGAAATGAGAGTAAAATTATTGCAAAAAATTTATTTTTTAGAACCACAAACTATAACGAAGTGTTTATTTGAATTTGGAATTGATCAAAAGTAATACTTAAATATTGGCCTAGTTGTTTTATATGATTTTTAATTAACTGGAATTATAATTTGCAAAACAAAACATTGTATAATTCTCCAGCATTATTCTTTAGCAATTAAAATGGATTTGTAAAAACAATCGCGTGTGCATGCATATGACGGTGATTGTAAAACTACACAGCAGTTTTATTTTAATTATACAATTCAACAATTAAGGTACTTCAAGTTTCCGTACAAAGTCCAAAAATTTTATAGTTTATTAACAGTAGCAGTTAGCACATAATAGAGTTGATATTACAATCTAATAGAAGCATAATGTCCATCCATTATCTATAAAACTACGTTTTCAAGGACAGTCCTTCAATGTTCCACACGCGAGTTAAAAGCGTTACTCTAGCTGTCACATCAATTGAATGATAAAGACTCTTGTTAAATATTTTTTCTGTTATCAAAACTAACGTAGTCACATCGTAGTGAAGGTTAATTTTGTGATTCTTGTTTAAAATTCTCAAGTTTTAAATTAAAAATGTCAGAAATAGTAAAGAACTGTGTGTCCAAAAATCCCCTTGCAATTGTACTTGCTTCAAGTTTGGCTGTGAGTGGTGTTTGCTATCTACATGGTAAAATTCAGGATTGTCAAGTAAGATTTTTTTTTACTCAATATTAAAATTTTGTTAATTTTAATTAAAATATTTTCATGAATTTAGGAAAGGCGATTTCTCAATGAAAAAAGACGGAAAAGACAACAAGAGAGAAATGAACAATTTAGTGAACTGGAGAGACAATTTCCACAATTGGCAGAGAATGAGTGGATTCTTCAATTGCCCTTTGAAGACTTACAAAATAAATTACAGTCTAGAGAATTAAAAGCTAAACAGGTTCTTGAGGCTTATGTGGCTAAGGCTCTATCTGTCAACAAGGAATTTAATTGTATTACTGAATTCATTCCTCACATGTTGGTAAGCATCCTATTTTAATTGGGTTAGAATTTTTCTTTCAAAGAATAATTAATGAATTTTAATTAAAGCAAATAGCTCAAGAATTGGACAAACTCCCACAAGTCAAGGGTCCTCTTCATGGTATTCCTGTTTGTATTAAGGATGATCATGACGTCGTCAGTATGGACACGACCCTTGGATACTCTAAAAATTTGGAAAAGCCAGCTCCAAAGAATTCCTTGGTTGTTCAAATTCTTCAGGATCTTGGTGCTGTTCCATTTTGTAAAACAAATTCACCCCAAACCATTTTCTCTGCTTCCAGTGACAATCCCATTTATGGAACAACACTGAATCATTTGAATAAAAATTTGAGTCCTGGCGGCTCAAGTAGTGGCACTGGCTGCTTAGTTGGTGCTGGGTATGTTCACAATGTTAATTTTAATATTTTCAAGCATTTATAAATTTTATTTCAATTATTTAGAGGTACACCTTTCGGGGTGGGTTCTGACCTCGGTGGGTCATGTCGAATTCCTGCTCATATGAACGGAGTAACAACACTTCGTCCCACCATTTCCCGAATCAGTGGAAAGGGGGTGACCCAGTGTGTTGAAGGCATTGCTGGATGTAATTTGAAAATTGTGAACTTTTGGTTTAAAATTTAATTAAAATATGTCTCTCTTTTATTTTAGATGTCGGTGTTTCCGGGATTTTGGCACCACGTGCATCGACATTGTCCTACGTTTTTGAAGCTTTGACGGCTGATTCATTACAAAATAAATACGATCCACTAACAGTTCCCATTCCATGGGACAATAAAGTAAATTAAATTATAAACTAAATGGGACAAAACTTTAACAATTAATTTCTACATAATTCTAGTTGTACGAATCGAAGGAACCATTGAGAATAGGATACTACACCTCACTGCCCTTCTTTCCAGCCCTGGGTGACGTCCCGCTGACAGTTTTAAAGGCTAAGGAAGCCCTGGAGAAAATGGGTCATGTTTGTGTTCCCTTTGAACTCCCCGATAATTGGCATATCATGAAAGTATTTGCCACTCTGTGTACAGCTGATGGTTTCAATCAAATTTATAACAAACTTCGAAATGATGAAATATCTCATGTAGCAGAAAAATTCATGATTGGTCGAACCACATTCTCTCGCGTTTGTCAATTTTTAAAATCCTACATATCTTCCAAAAGTATTCGAGACTTTGGTGGTGACCCGGAAGGTCAAAAATCAGAAGTACTTTGGGACTACTTGGTGGAACAAGAGAAAATTAAATATGAGGTTTTGTCCAGAATGCAAGATTTACAATTAGATGTTCTCTTGTCTCCAGCTTATCCATTCCCAGCCCCCAGAATTGAAGACGCGGAGGGCTTAATTCCTGCTGTCATCTACACTTGTACTTGGAATTTGTGTGATTTTCCAGGTAAATATTCAAACTTAATTTAATTTTTCAGTCAAATTTTTTAATTGTTTCCCTTATAAATTCAATAGCTGGTGTAGTACCCTTTGGCAAAGAAAGTTGTACAAATATTGATAATTACAATGACGAAGGAGATCCCTATCTAAAGATGGCTAAAGCTGTGAGTACTCAATAATAAATAATTTGCCTAATTTTTAAAATTATGAATAACAAACGTTTTTTATTTTTTAAATTGAAGGGAATCAAATCGGCAAAGAATATGCCAATCGGAGTTCAAGTAATTGGGAGACCGTTTAAAGAGGAACTGGTACTTCGAGTTTTAACAGAATTGGACAAGTACCAATTAACTCACGCCTAAATGAATGAAATACAGATGATACGATTTTTTTGTGTGCACTATACAACTTCTCATATATTCTTTTGTTTAATAACATAAAGTATAATTGTGTTTTGAATATAAGTGATTATAGTTAATGTTTCATGTTGTGTCGTACATAGTTTTATATTATAAATAAGTGAAGGAATTCAGTGGTAAATACTTTCCACTAAATTAAGTACACAGTTTAATGAAATATCTTGGTCTAGGAATTTGTCTCATAAAAATTATATAAATTTGTACGTGTGAGAAAACAAAGAATAAAACCAAACACAACATGTTACACATGTTGTTTATCTTGTCTCAAGTAATTTCACATATCTACAATCTGTGTTACATAACCTGGGCCAACAATTGGGAGGGCGAGTAACAAATTTCTTTGTGTTTGTTTGTATGTTGTAAATGTTTACTTGAAAACAAAAACATTCTGATGGCTATTATCCTACCCATTAACATTTACACATGAAATGAATTTCTCAGCCACCACACATTTAAACTTGATCTTTGCTCACCCTTTCTAACGAATGCCAGCTACAATACTTAATAGAGGTGTTGAATAAATTAATAAATTAAAGTGAAAAGTTTCCAGGAAACCACTAGGCAGACTACCCCAGGAGGGATATGTGCATGTCATACACTTGAAATGAATTCAAGCGATAATATAATACATTCATTAAATTTACACAACAGTAAAAGTAGAATAATCTCTTTTGTACTTTCTAGTTGGGATGAGTGCCAACATGGTCATTTGTCTTGATATGCTTAATGATCTCATTTCATACCAAAGACTTCTCATGATACAAGAAGCATCCTTTCCATGTTTATTGGTTTGCCAACATTTGAGTCAAGAAATTGATTCTTCTTTCCCAGTGAGAAGAATGAACCACAGTGTGGTGAAAGTCAAATGGATATGCACTGTGGAGCATTGTGTGCATATATAATGTACACAATGCTCCATTGGGTCACTTTGGAATGATCTAAGCTAAATTGAGCTCTAAACGAGGAGTATTGAATATAATTAAATCCTTATCCTCTTCAATTTATTGTCATACACGGCAAAGAGTACGACTTTCACGAGATAAAGAAACGAAGACTAAATATAACTGCTGAAATTAGAATATACTTTCTCTCGAAAATTGACGGACATAAAAACTAATTTTTATATGGATTGACAGTTTAAATGAATGAAATTAAAACAGTAATTTCTCTCGATTTATGACATTGTATTTTGAGGAAGAATGGTCATTAAATCTAATTGAATTATTCACCCAATGTAAATTACATTATGTAATTAATCATTAATTAATCCTTTGACTCTTCAATTTGGTCAATCAATTTGATGTAGTGTTGATCTCCATATGCCAATCAGATAACATTCGTGAAGAAATTTTCTTATGCTTGAAAAAATAGAAAAAAATCAATTTGCGTGCAACTAATGGTAAGTAGAGACTACTGAATGTACATGCTCTAAATATCCTCAAAGGAAAAATTCCTTTTCCCCGTTTTTTAAAAGCACCGTAAATGACCACGGAATTCTTGACATCATTTAAATAGAAAAGTCTCAAACGATTTTGTCAAGCGATTAGTCTTATTTCGACTGTCTATATCCTACAGAGGTTTAAAGAGAATGTGAGGCGGCTCTTTGACTTTATTTATTTTTCTCTTTGGAGTTGTAGTAAGCAGTGCCAGAAAATATATTGCGGTGTCTTCAACGACCGGAATGAAAGATAATAAATGACGCAAAATAAATATTTACACAAATGTCATCATCGTCTTCGTTAAAAACTTGGTTTTTTTTCAAGAGTCTCATAAAGAGCCCATAGGAATGTGACGCCTACCACGTCTGATGTTTTTTTCTCGTTTGTCAGCCTGTCACATCCTAAATAGAATCCATCATAAGTACAGACAGTCTGACAAATAATGAAGTGACCCATTTGAGCCCGATTTTTTATACCAAAAAATTATCTCTAACCTCTGTCACAGTCTAATTTAATCTACCAACTAAATTAACTTATTTCTTCAGACTCACATTGATAAAACTATTGATGTTATTTAATAAAAGTGAATTACATGAAAGCAGAGTCATTTGATACAAAAGGCTGCCGCATCCAGCTTTATTTTATTAGGATCATCTTTTTTACGAATTTGCGAAATTAACAAGCTGTCGATCACCACACCATACTGTGCATAAGTAATTCTAATTATTATTAATGTCTAGTTACTCATAATAAAAGTCAACAATCAACAATATTGTAGAAAACATTCAACAATTCAAAATTCAAAATACTAACCGTACGTTTATACTATTCGTGTAAGAATTAATTAAGTAAATGCCTACAATTCTCAGAGCTGGCAGCAGTCAGGATCCTAAAACTCATGAAAAAACAAAATGTTTAAATTGTATAATCTGTTATGCCATATATCTATCTATAGATGTATCGGTAAATGCATCAATTATGCACATTATCATATAGTGACGTATGTATACATATTTAATATTATATAAATTTTTATATACATACATACTCCTACACCTTATCACTTTTGCGATACAAAAATTTGTAAATTGAGAAATTCAATCAAGAATATATTATACATTACATAATGTGTATGTAACGCATTCAAAATCATCACCATAATAAATAATGCCATGAATTAAATACCATAAGATACGCCAATTCTTACACAATACAAGTGTACAACACTAAAATGATTCGTAGATATCCCTACAAATCTTCATTAAAATAATAGTAGTCCTAAAGTTCAGTGGCAACTGTACAAGTTTAGATTTAAAAAAAAACACTAAAAATATTATTATTATTTAGCAAAAAAAGTTATACATATTTTTTTATACTACATAGTATTTAGTATAGTTTACTTGAGTTAATATATGTACATTACACCTTGAACATTATTAACTTTTTAATTAGGTAATCATTATATAATATATATACATAGTTTTATGCATAGTATACATAAACATTATAATAAATAGACTGTAATGAGAGTCAACAAACAAATTCATACATATTAATTTGACTATACAGAGGTATCAATGTACAGAACAAATCATCTCCTTTCTTTTTTTAAAAAAATACAAACAGGAGAGAGTAGACCATTCTGGAAATTTTCATTTCATTTCTTTGTATGTAGTAGTACATATATTGAATGTTAACACTAAATTCATGATCACAAACTAATTCTTTCTTTTTTACTACAAAGGTAATACCTATTAGGTATATATTTGTTCCTAGCTTTTTTTTAATTTTTATTTTGTAATATTTTTTTTTACTTTCACTCCTCTCTTCCTTCCATTTGTCTGAGTAAGATTAATTATCCGTTGGCAAAGTTATTTTTAAAAAACAAAGATTAATCAAAAAATTTAGCTGAACTAGTTTTGGCTTTGGTTGATTGACTCAACTTGATTCCAAAGAGCCCAGCCCAAGAATACTACAGCCATGTTAATTTTTAAAACTATTTGAGAAACACAAGAAGACAAAATAGGAATGATGTTTTTTACTTTTATTCACCCTTGATGATCAAAGTAGATTGCAGTCAGGTTGGTTGTTGTGCGTTATTTGCAGGAGTTGACAAGGGTTGAGTTTGAGATGCAGTATGAGGAGTATTTGGAGTTAGTCGGGCCAAAGAAACAGTCTGTTTCCCACTAGCTTGAACGGGTATCACTTTAAATGCTGAAACAAAGTACAAAAAAAGATTATTAAACATTACTAATATGCTGATTAAGTTCTCTTAATACGAAATAAAAAAACTATATGAAATTGGCAATCTCAGATTCCTATTATTTACCTGGTAAACCTCTGCCCAAAGCTATATGAGGTATCACTAAATCACCATGTTGAGAGCGAATTATAATTGGACTGGAATTATTTAGCTGATGTGTGGTGGTAGAATGACTTGTCTGTGAAGTTTGTTGCTGAAGCTGGCTTGCTACTTGAGACACCAGATGCTGAGCTTGCAGAACATTTCCAGAGGGTAACACAGTAGTCCCCGTGGACGAAATCACATTTGAGTTATTGACAACCAAGGTTGTTGACGTAGGTGTTGTTGCGACTGCTAATTGTTGTAGTTGTTGTTGAGTCATTATATTTCCACTACTAACAACAATATTTCCACCACCAGGATGAGCACTACTAGTCATGATAGAAATGGTTCCACCAGCAGATCGATTGACATTGGCAGCACTGCTCACAGTAATTGGACTGGCACGTATTTGAGATGTTGGTATAGCAGAGGCAGCTGAGATTGGATGACTTCTAAAAGCAAAATTGGATGTATCAAGTGTCGAACCCTGTGATGTTGTTATTGATATGGGGATTTGATTGGTTCCTCCTGCTAAAGCTCCCCCTAAAGCCCCCAAACCTCCCGTGGAAAGAATGATTGTTTGCCCAGTTGGTGTTTGACCCAATAATACACCCTGAAAAAATATATAAAAATTGCATTGTAAAATCAACAAATAAGTACGTACACTCTGATGAAAGAACATGTATGTCAATAATGAGTCAATATAATTACCTGTGTTTGAGTTTGACCCGAGGGTCCCACAGTAGCAGCTCTTGTCAAAATAATTCTTTGTTGAGGAAGCCGAACTGGTGATGGTGCTGTGGCTTGTTGAGTAGTCGTTGGAAACTTGACCTGAGCAAATCGAACCCCTTCCGGTAATCTTAATGTATTAGCGAGTCTTAGTAAAGCAGATGGATGAAGGATGAGTTGTTGCCTGTTAAAATTGGAGAAAAGAAAATTATAATTTACTTAAATTTAATAAACTTAATTTATTACATGGTGAGTGTCCTAACATATATAGATACACAAAAAGTAAGAAATAAATTTTAATTCTTACCCAGGATTAACTGTAGTATTTGTCATAGTAGTTGCTCCTTGTGACACAGTAATGCCGGGCATAGGACCTTTGGCTGCTGTAGAAATTGAGCCTACACTACCACTCGTCGACACACTTTGAACTTGAACTGCCACGGTTTGATGTGGAGTTAGTAAGTTACTAGCCGTTGGATTAGCTGTTTGCGAAGAGAGTGAGGCTGCAACAGTAGCATTTGTATTGATATTTGTATTTCCATTCACAGTTGTTGAGTTGGGAACCGTAGCAAATCTTATAGTGGATCCACCAAGGGATGCAGTAGCCTGTACTTCATTCAATGGTATTTTTCTAATCGTAGCAGTAGCAGGTCTAGGACCAGGAGCAGTTGTAGAACTAGTAACAATCTGTGAATTATCAACACTAAAAATTTGCTTGAATGAGGCTGTGGGGGTTGTGGTAATGGTACTTGTCACAGTGGTCACCACATTTGTTGTTGGTTTTGCTACCACTATTGTAGGGGCTGGTGTTGTGACGACAATTGTTGTTGGTGTGGGTGCAGTGACGACTGTCGATGTGGTTGTAGATGTTGTACTCATTGTTGTAATGACTGCTGTTGAATCTTTTGTTGTTGTAGTTCCACATGAGGAGCCTGGAGAACTGGATTGAGATTGAGATTTACTTCCTTGCTTTCGATTTTTCCTTGATGAATTGCTTCTTGATTTGGTAGATTTGGTATAACTTCGATTATGATGTAACCGTTCTAATGACAGAAAATGAAACAATTATAGAGCCAATTCATCTATTCCATATTTACTCATCATACAATTTCAGAAAATGAAGGATAAAAAATTGTACCAAATTGCTCTTGTGTTCTGTCACGATGTAAATAGACCCAACTTTTCTTATGCGAATCATAGCGAACACAAGGGTCCCTCTCATAATGAAGTCTATCCAAAGCGCCACTCACAACACTATTTAAATTTGCTGAAAATTCAGTATACAAAAAATCACATTGTAATTATCATATTATTAGTTTTTCAGTATTATTTAGGTAGTAAATGAAAATGCATTATAAATAAATTTTACCGCCAGCCACACCTGCAATATCCAAGTCAGGTACAGCAAATATTGTTGGGAAGGAAGTTGAATGTTTTTTCATTCATAAAGGTACGACAACATTGTAGGAGTAAAGAAACATAAATAAAAATTTTCACATTAATATGGAATGATTTTAAGGAAAACAATTATGACACTATTAAGCAATGGTCAACAGGAATTTCACTTTACCAGTGTCAACATTGGAGGCTTCCGCCGCTAAAAAGGCTGAATCTCGTAGCATTTCACAAATTTCAGATCTTGTTCCTTCTCCATTTGGTAAGCGTGCCACAGCGTCTCGCACTAAATACATACATGACATACATTAATAATATGAAAATACAAACTCGATTATATTTTTAACATTTGACTTACCCAACGCCAAAATCGTAACATATGGTGGTCGATCATCCACAAGGAGGGAATGACCCCTTGCCTTATTTGTCATTCCACTTTGACTTGAGTAGACTCCTACAAAATTTTAATTTTTTATTCAGCTAGTTTATAAAAAGTAAAAAAGTAAAAAATATCTTACCTTTGACAGGACCAACAACAGATTCATAGCCATGCATTTGGTATGTGAAAGCTTTATGTGGTGATTCAAAACGATTTCTCTCCTATAGCATTAAATAATAATTATTTTAGAGAATTAAATACACATAATGACATGTACAATTTAACGATAACGTCATTCGTTTATACCTGTGTTTGAAAATGATCTTTTTCCTCCTGTGTAGAGGGTCGAACAGACCTAGAAGACACAAAAATTAAATTAAATATCGATCATAATTCATAATATTTTCCGCGTTTAGAAGTAACCAATACACTTTATTTATTTTATTACTACTAATACTACATTACTATACTTCATGTATTAAATTAAATACCAGTCTGTTAGACAGCGAGGAGGAGGTGGAGTTTGCGGTCGCTTACTCTTCTTTTTAGCTTCCTCACCAGCTCCATCCGAGTCTCCATTCTCATCATCATCTTCTTCTTCTTGATCTTCATTTTCAGTTTCCAATTTTTTCAACGGTGGAAGACGATCCACATTGTCTAGCCATAATTGACAAAGAGTTGATAAATTGCAATCACTGTCCCGTCCAGCTCCAATCCACTATAAAATAAGAAAAAAATTAATAATTCAAATTTTTTATTCAAGTACATATACTGTAAGTGTCTTATTTCTAATTTTGTTAAGCGTCATTAGATTCTATTATACGATACAAAAGGGCATCATATAAAACACTTCCTGTATGGTAGTACGCTTCTTGCACACAATTTTTGTTTTACATGTAAACATTTACTACTGTATACCTGATAATACTTTGTCTTGTATTTGTACTCTATGTAAGGGACAAAGTCTTCTGGGTGAGCCTCTGTATATATAAAAAAGATGTTGATTAAGCATACATTGATAAAAAGAAATTTTAAAATACTTGTCCAACATTTATCTCTTATGTATAAAAGTAAATTTTGATAAACAGTAACTAGCTACATGAGAAATGAAATGAATTGATCATCTGAAGAACTTACGAAACGAACCTTGATAATTTCCAGCAAGGAAATTCAAAGCGGTAATTAAAGCATCATTCCAATCATTCACCCTGAGAAACCATATATTTAACGCTGCCGTCTGAGTTATAGACCATTTTCGTATAGTTTTCTCCAATACTTGAAGTGTCATTCTATGATCTAATGATTGATAAGTTGAGAAAAAAATGTACACGTGAATTATTGACTTTTAGTTTTCATATTTATATTTATAAAATTAAAAATTGTAATCAAGGAAATTGTCGTACCTCTTGTTGAGCACAAGACATCACGAATTAGTGAAAAGAAACTTGCGTATTGTTTCTCTTCTGATAAAAGTCCACTGAAAAAAGACGAATACCCAATTTATTTATAAATACACGTCAATACATGGGTATAAGTACATTTCCTGGCATTTAATGTAGAATTGACTATTACAAATTAAGAAATGAAAATCCATGAAATTTTTTTAAAAAAACGTACTCAAAGTCACACAACCCTTCTACAAGATCAAGGTCAAGAACATCGAGCTCATCACTCAAATTGGGAATAGAGTCAAAGGGATTTCCATCCAAAACAGACAAGTCAACAATTTTCTCCATGTCGGGTATCTTTGAGTATTTAGAACCATCAAAATCGACTACATCATCATCACCAATTCCTTCGTCATCCAAATGATTCATTGTCAAACTTAAATTCAAGTTGAGATTCAGGTCATCAGCCCCAAGAGCATCCATAACATTGACATTAGGTTGACCAAGTAAATTAAACATCTGGTAATCTGCCACTGAGGAGGAAGAAGTTGTTGTCGCTGGTAGTGAAGTACTAACTCGAACAACTCCAGAAGAATTGACAGTAGATAAATTGGATGTTGGTGTAATTGCTGAACTGGTTAATATTCCACTACGAATCGTTGGACCATTTAAAGTGGTCACTCCCGTTCCAACAGTTGTATTATTAGTCATGAGAGAACTATTTGTAGAATTTCCAACGGCTTGAAAAGTTATAATAGATCTTCCGCCCACATTAGTTGATTTTGTTGTTGTTGTTAATGCTGTAGCAGCAGAAGTTGTCGTAGTTGTGATTGATTGAAGAGGGATAATTTTTTGTTGTTGCTGGGTACTAGTACTAGCCAAAGTAATGAGGGGCTGTGAAGATTTGAGAGTTTGGATAGAATTATTTGTTTGTGTTGTTTGTACTACAATATTTGGCTGAAGACTATTACTATTAGTGAGAGTCGTAGCGACAGTATTACTATTAATGTTGGAAATAATGGGGTTTGCTCCAGTTGACACAATATTCACAGCATTTGTTGTCAATCCTCCAACAATAGAGACCTTTGGTGAGTAAGTTTTGGAAACAGCAGGATTTGTATTAGCAGTTGACTGAGTTATCACTTTAACAACATTTACTTTTTGTGGTAATGTTGACTGTTGTTGTGGAAGTTGTACAACAGTGGACAACTGCCCTTGATGTTGAGATTGTTGTGGTTGAAGAATTTTATTTAACTGTACGGTTGTATACTTGGAAGTTGTAAATGTTGTAATGTTCGATGTTGTATTGACTACATTTGTCTTTGTTGTGAGTGAAGGTAAGGGTTTTGTCTTATTAGTTAAATTAGTATCATCATTCAATGA
The DNA here is from genome assembly GCA_034700945.1 of Arrhopalites spinosus. Classification (NCBI taxonomy): domain Eukaryota; kingdom Metazoa; phylum Arthropoda; class Collembola; order Symphypleona; family Arrhopalitidae; genus Arrhopalites; species Arrhopalites spinosus. Next base: position 10,287 of record JAQIVZ010000538.1, on the reverse strand, counting down.
TTTATGTGTAGAGAGGATGGATCTTGGAGTCAACATGGTTGGGGATGAATTAATCAAATTATTGGTTATATTTGAAGTTTTACTGTTGTTGACAGTATTTGAATTATTTGACAAATTAGTCTTTTGTGGTAATTTTGATGTGGATGTATTTGAAGGAGTTGTATTCACAGTTGACGACGGACTGGTTGCAAATAAATGAATGGTTGGCTCAATTGATTCAAATTCATCATCTGATGAACTCTCCATTTCATCCTCACTACAATGTCTTATTTTGATATTTTGAATGGAAGGAAAATTAAATTCACTCTTTTGTAAAGGAGATTGATGTGGAAAATTTATATTTAGTCCATGATGATCATTACTATTATTATTACTAGTATGGGTATTTAGTAGTTGAGTTGGTGCTTGAAGTTGTGAAGCAAGGATTGGAGAACTTTTTGTTGGATTCGCATGGAATTGCATTGTTGTTGTAGTAGGGGTAATGGATGATGCTGAAGGAGAAGATATACAACTGACTGGGGTAGCAATCATATTTGTTGATAGGGCTGCTGACAATGTGACAATTCCTCCAGTGATGTCTGTCCCCGCTCCTGTTGTTATAGAAGTTGTGACTATTGGTGACGATGGTAAAGGACCCTTGACTACTGTTCCAGTTAAAGTCAATGTATTCATATTTTGTAGAGGAGTTGTAGAGGAGGTTGATAAAGTATTGAGAAGAGTTGATGATGATGTGGAAGGAAGTGGAAGAAGAGGAGATTGAGTTGATGTCGAATTTGTTGTTAATTTCGTTAATAATGGAGCTGGAAGTATTTTTGGAAATTTAGCCATTTGTACTTGCAAATTTGCAGTCTGCTCTGCCCGATTCCCTCTATTACTAGCTGCTGTTAATGATGATGTTAATGGTGATGACACAACTGTCGTTGATGTACATGTTGTATTCTTTGGAGTAATTTTTTGTGATAATAATGATTTAGCCATTATATTATTTGATGATTGCACTGGTGTTGAGACTTCTACGACAGAATCATTCATTTTCAATATTTTATTTGATGCTCCTCTTGCTTTGGTTGATTTCCCCTTTACAGACTTTGTCAATGTCTTTCTACTCATTTTTGCTGATTTTTTAGCTATTAAAATAGTAATGAAACATTTTATTATTATTTACAATCAATCTACAATGCATAAAATTATATAAAATTATAAAAACCAAATATTGTCTTACGTGGGGACTCGTCATCTGACGAGCTAATACATCCAGCATGATGATTAATTGAGGATAATTCTTCACGATATCTTTTCTCCACTTGACTTTCCAAACAATTTAATTTTTTAACTTGAGATTGAGATTTTGAAGTAGTGTACACTGTTGTACATGAGAAAGGAGGGGAGATATTTGGAGAAGGTAAAGAGGGTTCTTCAAAAGAATAAATATCACTAAATGAAGTTGGACAATTGTCTCCAAGAGAAAATTTCAGTCTTTGTTGCAGATGACTCTCCCGTGAAACTATCACTTCTTGCATTAATTTTGAATGATACTTTTTTCTTTTTCGTATAGTTTCTTTACCTAAAGGGAAAAAAGGGAATCAATGTCGTAAAGAAATACAGATAAATAGAATACTTAATGTAAATAAATATAACTTCAATTAATGCCTACATCAAAATAAGTAACCGTAGTAGATTAAAAACTTACGCCAAGCTTTTTGAAGAGCTTTTCGTGTTTGAACAACACTAGGATCAAATCTTCCTTGTTCTAACTGATCAAAAAATGTATCCAGAGGATTTGTACCGAATCGACTTAATGTCCTAGCAAGTAAATCTTCCATTGTCTGTTGTGAAGCCCCAATTGTTTGTAACACCTCTGGAGGGAGCATATTCTGTAATAATAACATCAAAAAATAATTTAATTGAATGATTTGAATTTTTTTCTCAACACTATTTGTCATTAATTCAAGGTCAAAATAAAAATAGCCAAAACTGTCAAAAATTGTATTCAACAAATTGCAATGTTTTCACAATCAATACCATGATTCAATTAAAGACGACAATTTAAAACTTGTTATTGTTCATTATCAACATAAAATTATGAAACAAAATTTACCAAAATCCTTTCACGTTGATCCGGCATCAAAACTTTATTCCATGTTTCTGTTGAAAAAATTTCGTTGAAAACTTCACGATTGATACAAATATCAGAAGGAATTTCACTTTTCCAATTTCCTATGTTCACATACTCATAATCAAGCCGGTCCATTATTACTAAATTTTCGTCTTTTGTTACGAAAAAATATAACTTTTAACCTTTTTTTTATTACTTTACAATAGACAGAACAAAAAAAACTTTTTCCGTGAACCTTTCACAAAATTAACAATAGTAGCAAGTCCATTCACAGTCAGCTACTAGTTTTAATTAACACAAACTCCTTAATATTAAACTAATCATTTTTACGTCGTTACGTAATCAAAATCCTATTTATTTATTTTTGTGATTGACAATTTCAAAAATTCGTTTGAATTTGGGAGGGTTTGCACCACCTGAGATATACAGTGCGCGTCAAAATTATACGCTCAAAACTCAGGTCAAAAATTATAAATATTTTGCCAATTTTGCAAACAGGTCAACCAATAAATCTAAAATTGCTTTTATATTTTCATGACACGGCTCAGAAAAGAATATTAATACCACGAGAAAGAAGCAGGTCAAGGGAGAAAGGAAGGTCGTGCCCTAGTGCTAAAATATGACTCGAGTTGTTGACCCCTTGTTTTCTCGTCGTATGATTTTTTCTGAAATTTCAGACACAACCATGTCATGAAGGTATAAATACATGTACTGTAAAAATTTTAACGTTATTTGTTGAGCTGTTTGTGAAATTTTTATATTTTTTGACTGAGTTTGTAATTATGGCATAAACTGTATGCACTCCGGATCCTCCTTCACGGAATTTATTCACGCTCCCCTCTTAAAATTCACAGGGTGTCTCAAAAATTGTAGACCAAAATAAATGTTAAAAAAAGGTGTACTGTAAAATGAATGATGTTGACATTTCATTTTTTTATTTTTTGACAAATTAAAAATCTTTAGAGTGGCAGTTCATTAAGATTCGTATCAACATTTTCTACAAAACTTTAATTCTTGTTTTTTCTCTTCCATGTGCAATTTACCCTATCATATAAAACCTTAGTTATACAACACCCTATACATTTAAACAAAGACCACATAGTAGATAATTACTGATTAATTACTGATATTTAACGTTATGAATAATTAACTCTGTCTCTATTTACGTTGTTCAATTTCATACATATTTACATGTTCTAAAAAACTAGGTGATTTCACAACGCTTCTTGTATTTTATATTTATGAAATATACAAATGACTTTCGGAGGTTCTGCATACCAAAAACAATTTTGAAAACGTTCAACTTGTCAAAAAAGAGAAAACTGATTTTCAAAATCAGATTTTGAAAGTTAAACCCAATCAACAATTACCACAAAAAATGATCATTATACTGTTTTTTAGTTAAATATTAAATGAAGACAAAAGAATTTTTAAAAAGAGTAAAATTCATTTGCATCATTGTCCTCGGACAAAAATAGATACACTAGAATTAAAAATTATATAATAGTGACTAAAAAAATACCAGCAAAAAAAACTTATATAAATAAAAGCTTTTGACCACGTTCACATTTAAAATTACTGAAAAAAATGCCGACACATAATGCCACTCTCCCAGCTAGTGCTAATATTACACTGTTTTTCAGTAATAAATTATCAGAAGAAGAATTGAAAAATATTAAGAGATATTTCCAAAACATATCCAGAGACTATATAAGTTGGTGGTTTACAATGCTTTCCTAATGACAAAAAAGTAGTAGTAAGCTCGTCACTTGAAAAGAATCTTCTCATGTCTGGAACAGGAATTGTACTTCATGTTCATCTCGCCTTGAGAGAGCAACTTTTATACATTAAATAGTTTTTACTATTTCGTATTTTAACCTACACTTCTCGTCTTGCTTAAACCCTGTGAATGGAATAGTAGATTTCGTCAACATTCAATTTTTTGTACCCATCCAAAAAAATGTGACCTCGACTATACATGTAATAGCTATTTACTACCTATACAAACGTGGTAAAAAAACTCAGGACATAACAAGAGAGATGCAATGCATAATGTGCATATAATAATATACAGAAGAGGCAAATTCATTGTCAATGGAATAAAAAGTCAATTTTAGTATTTTTAGTAATTCAAGGCTCAAAATGTAACATCTATGACAATCTATGTACATTTCCATTACAAACGTGAGTGGACTATGTCATCCTAAATTTTTGTCACTTTTTTAATATTTTCCTCTCGTTTTCATTTCTAAAAATTCTCAACTTATAAATATTTGTGTAGCTCTTGTTCTGTGCATTTGAGTGAAATATGGACTCAATTTCATTGAAGAATCAGCAGACAAAAGTTCAAGAGAAATTCCATGAAATGTGGTGAAGGTGAATTGCTACACTCCCGTCATTTCATGGGATCTCCTTTCGGGGCGGAAATCTCCGACAATCGGAAACATTTCTTTCGGGGTGTATAGCGGCAATTCTTAGATTGTAAATTTTAGTTGTAAATATATTAGGTAGTAAATTTAGTGACGATAGAATTTAATAGATAAAATAGATTATTAGAATATTAATAGATAAAAATAAAGGAGGGGGGAAGGGGCCAGGGGGACAATGGTGGGGAATAAAACAATTCTTGGAATATTTGTAGTTGTTTTAGCCTACTATTTTAGTAAAACAAGTAGTAAAGTTAAACTTGAGGGAAAAATTGTTGAGACGGAGAGTGGAAGTGTCAAAGGAATCATTTCAAAGTCAAGAGATGGACGAGATTTCTACGAATGGCTTGGAATTCATTATGCAACTGCCGACCGATTTAATGTAACTTTCAATTGTACATTTAAACTAAAATTCTACTTTAATTTTGAATCCCAATTTACTTTTTATAGTCTCCACAACCTGTTAAAAAATGGAGTGGAGTTAAAGATGCATCAAACTATGGGGCAACGTGTGCCCAATTAGACTTGTTGTTAGATGTTCTAACGGGGGAAGAGGTTAGTCAATCATGAATTAAAATTATTTATGATTTGTTTTGAAAGACAAGTAGAACTCAAATTAAAATTGATTTTTAAACAGGACTGCTTGTTTCTCAACATTCATGTTCCAAAGGTAAAAGCGAGATTCCTCATACCACATTGCGTCTCTAAATATTATGCCATTAACTGTAAAATTTTGCCCATTTAATTATAGGACATTCCAAAAGAGACATTACTACCAGTATTATTTTGGATTCATGGTTTGTTCACAATCTTTCCTGTCATTTTAAAAATATAAAGAAACTGCATGAAATTGAGGGACTAGTACTTAAATGGAGAATTTCTAATGACAGGGGGGTACTTTGCTGGAGGAAATTCTGATTTGTATCGTCCTGAATACTGGATGGACGAAGATATAGTCGTAGTGACGATTAATTATCGACTTGGAGCTCTTGGTACGTCACTTTATTACTTTAGATAAATTAAGAAATAATGTTGTGTAATTATTTTCAGGATTCTTAAGCACTGGTGCTGATGGATTAATCCGAGGGAACATGGGGTTAGTGATAATTTAAAAATTTGTGTACAAAACTCCTATTTTAACTCTGTAATATTGTGTATTATTTTTACAGATTAAAAGATCAGGCAATGGCACTCAAGTGGGTGAAAAAAAATATAGAAAAATTTCAAGGAGATTCTTCAAATATTGTTGTGTCAGGAGAAAGTGCTGGGTAATGAAAAAACAGACAAATGGTACATATTTGGTACTCACATTACTTTAGATTAAAATATCAACTCTGAACCGTGATTTATAGGGGGGCCAGTTCACATTTTCATCTCGTCTCTCCCATGTCCAGAGGTCTCATGTCAAAAGTCATCAGTCAGTCCGGATCAGTTTTAAATGACTGGGCTATTTATGAAAATCCTGCAGAGCAGGCCAAGGAATTTTCCAGTAGCCTTAGTTGTCCAGTAGATGATCCCAAAAAAATGGTAGAGTGCCTCAAAAATTTACCACTCTCAAACTTACTTGATGCCCATCGCCCTGGTTTGGTACATTCAACATTTATGATGATTATTTAAAATATTTAATAGTAACTTTCGTTAGTCAAAATTTTTATATAATTTTTTCATGTATAATAGGAAATATTCCATTCAAAATCAAAAGTATTTGTGCCAACAATAGAAAGTATTGTGGACGAAGAAACATTCTTGGCTCAAAGTCCATTAAAATTAATTAAATCTCAACAATTTGAAAAAGTTCCTTGGTTAACTGGTTTTAATTCTGAGGAAGGACTCATTTCATCACATGGTGAGCTGTTTCTTGACTGAAAAATTTTAAAATAATTATTTAAGATACAATAATAATTACGACTGATATCTTTTACAGTCTTCCTTAAGAATGAAACTTTTAGAGAAATTATACAAGAAGATTGGACTGCCTTTGCAGAGTCATTCATTATGTTGTCTCGAGAAGAAAGAGTTTATTCAAAAAAAATTCGGGATTTTTATTTTGGCAAGGGTGGACGACTAGATGATTTGGATGCATTTGACCAAGTGACAAATATCATTACAGATCGAGTTTTTGGACTGCCAATAATGAAGGCAGCTAAATTACAAGCGGAACATTCTCCTGTTTATTTGTATTATTATTCTAAAAAAGGACCCAGCTTATTTACAATCCTCCTCAGTATTGAAAAAAAGTTACCTGTAATCCTTGAAATCTTGTTAAGTATAGCAAAGTCTTGGATTAATACCAATATACTAGGTATACAATTATTTATATTCATTAATTTTACCCATTGAAATTTAATTAAAATCATCTTATTTTAAAGGATTATCTGCAAAACATTATGGGTCATGTCATTCTGATGATTTAGCCAGTGTAAGTCTTCATTTTTCAATGATTCAAAAACAAGCCTCTGACAGTTCATTTAACAGCAATTTTTAAATACTCATTCATAGATGTGGATTATGCCAAATATATTTGACGTCTCCAGGGATGACCCTTATTATGAATTTTCGAAGGAAGTGACTAAACTTTGGGTGGATTTTGCAAAAGATGAGTAAGATCATCTACATTATAATGATTTATGCTTATACGAGAAAAAGAAGACAGATAAATTATTTTATCTTTGCAGATCATCAATGAGATTTAGAAATATACCTTTTGAAAAGCTGGATATAAAGGATGAAATGAAATTTTTTGAGATTGGTGATGTGGCTGGGAGTAGAGAACCAGACGATCGATTAAAAGAAGCAATACAATTTTGGAATTCTATAGCTCAAGATTAGTAATCATTCCATTGCATGTAGACTTACTGAAATTAATGTACCTGCATAGACTTAATGTACAATCTAAAGCTGTGTTATAAGAGATTCTATGCTACAATTTGTAGCAATATGACAATGTCTTGTTTTTTTTGTCCAGAAAAAGATATAAAATGATATTAAAAACTGATGGAGAGTAGATCTCTCAAAGTTAAAAAACGTTGTAAAAATTTGCACATTAATTAATTTCATGACTAGACTAGATATCCATGATTTGCGCTCTGTTGTTTCGAAAAGAAAATTTGTTTTTATTTTTTTGTCAAAAATCTTGAATTCTTGATCATTTTATTTTGGGGAGCTACAATTATGACCACTGAGGATGACGATTGGTGGTTTTACTCAACATTGTCAATTCTGTCTTCTGCTCTCGTCCTGATTTATATTTTTAGTCAGGCAATTTCAACGATAGTACGGTAAGTCCCTCAAGCAATGACATAATATCTTTTACATGGGTCCTTTATCATGATATTTTTAAATTTGCATAGGATACAAAATCCACTCTGGAAAAAAACAAAAAATTTTGCTGTTGAAGTTCATAAAAAACCCACACAACTGTCGTATACTTTGAAGTTGAAAGATGACCAGAACCAAACAGCAAGCAACAGTAAGTCTTGTGTATTAATTTTTCATGACATTGCCAGCTTTTTTAAACAAAAATGTACTAAAGGTGTCTGCTATTTAATTTTTTTGAATCTAGACAATGAAGTGATATTCCACTTGAAAACAAGTCGTCCAGCAGAGATAAAGTTATTGTGGGGTGTTAGTGTGTCCTATGTATTCGAACTAATGAGAAGTTCATGGAGTGATTTTCGAATAGCTATAAAGGAAGAGAGAGTTAGAGGTCACGGTGATACTACTTGTCATTCAATCATTGATTGCCCATTAGAACAGTTAAGACTGTAAAAAATCATTACAATATGTCAAGTATTATTCTCATGAAAATAATTTAATTAAATATATTAAAATTATTGCAGATCAAGTGATGGAACTTTTGACGACGTACTGTCTGTTAAATCTCCTTCAAATTTAAATTGGGAAGATCTAAAAAAGTACTTAATAACACAAAGTTTAAAAAAAAGATTTACTGGACTTTTTTTGTAATTTTACATTTGTTTTTATTCCAGTAAATATCGCTATCCGCTTGCCATCGTTATTTATTATCCCGATGCAAAGGGAGATAATACTACAGGTTCTGTCCAAGCAGGAGGAAATGAAATTGTAATTAAAAATTTAATTGAACCGTCTCATAAGTACTCAAAATGAAATTTTAATATTTTAAAATGTACCACCTATTGATTTCAGCATGGATTATTTGTACTCTTGCACGTCAAAAGCGATACATTTCCAATGCCCACTGCTATCCTCTCGACTTACATAAAAATGGATAATGGAAATACATTTTTACTCAAGGTAATAATTTTTGGAACGATCCAATGGTAGTATTTTAAAAATCAATTAAATTACTTGACAGTCATCTTTTTTCTTTTTTAGCCATTATATTTGGTGGAGGATGATGGAGAAGGTGAAACTAGTCAGCCTCTGAATCCTTCAGAAGAATCTTTGTTGTCGAGGATGGAAAATAGAGTAGATTCATTTCCAAATGTGGTTTGTTGTGTTTGTCAAACTTTTCCCGTCTCTCGGGCCATCCTTCCGTGTGGACATGTCTCATTGTGTGCTCAGTGTTTTCAGAAAGTAGACAAATGTCCAATTTGTAAGTGTCCAAATTTTGATTTTTGTCAATTTCGTATGCCTAATATGTCCTCTTTGAACTTTCTTGTACAGGCAGAGGAGCAATGCAGTATTACTTTCGAACAAGGGAGGAAGATTATGTGAGACCTGAAAATGATGATATAAATAATCTACCAAGACGTCGACGGTCGTGGTACGACGTTTTTGAAGAATGGAATGAAAGGCTTAATGTATGGCTGGGGTTTCATGAATAACCAATGAATCTACAGCTAATCTGCAAAGCCAAAGAAAATTAGACTGGTAACATTATTATTACAATTTTATCAATGATAGTTTGTAAAGTTAATTGATGAGTTGCAATTAAATTGTACAAAGTAATTTTTTAATTGTTTAAATATCCTATGAGATTTTTATCAAATATTATTTTGTGTAATTCCGTCGAAAATTTATATATTTCAAACTAGTTTGCTCTAAGTATACTCGTTTGCATTTTAGTTTAGCAATTTTGGGCATATGTAGAGTCCTTTGCCAGATGTTGAAAAAATATTTTTTGGTTGTGCTAAATTTTTTTCACGTGAGAAATTACTGCAATTTATGATATAAATGCATTTAGTATTTTATTTTTAACTTGTACTAAATACCAGTCTCAAATGATCTGTTAAAATGTGAGGTAAGATAAACAACAAATAAAACGTGATAAAATTATTTAGGAATATATTTAAATTTTCAAAACTAGTCATAAGAATTACATTATACGTAATACCTATGTATGTTATGTACTAACAAAGTAAATGAATTACAAATTTGTAATTCATACTTTATGACAACTATGTCAATCAAATGGGTCGTTGTAATGCACCTATTGACTACAAAACTAAATTGAAACTAATTACAAAGCCTAAAGACGAAGCAAACAGCTCAGAAATAGTAATTGTAGCATTATTTAAGCCTGTATTTTTTTCCCCCGATAGAAATAATAATTTTTTTTCCCGATAGAATTTTTTTTTTCCCGATAAATAAAAAATAGTTTTTACATAAAAATGAGGTGGAGTAGTGTATTGGGCCAAGGAATTGGGATGTCTAGTTAATTGCTCTACATTAAAATGTATTTCAGAGCTCATAAGTGTGCTGGGATTGTGTAAATTACTCATCTTATTCACAAGCATTGATTATACCCAGTACCAACAAGCT